>VDFB02306512.1:0-25965 GCA_007258455.2 Sequoia sempervirens | reverse complement strand
TGACTGTTAGAGGGTCTATTGAATGGAAAAAGTCCTTTGAAGCTGAGAAGAAAGAGTTGCTGGACATGGTTGAATTGCATAGGAGCTAGGAGCTTGAGGTGGCCAACACCTAAAGCAACATGAAATAGTGTTCAACTATCCTTTTATCTGCTGTCTGTTTCTTGTTGGGTCTCGATTTATTTTCTGTTGTTTTGCTGTTGGGTGCTGTTGTTAGTTAATTGTTTTATCTCTTGTGCAACATTTCCCTCTTTATCTGTGTGGCCTGTTCTCATCTTTAACATTTTGTGTCTTTAGTTGTAAAGGGTTTCAGGTCCTTTCAAAACCTATTTTTTCCGTATAATCAAAACAATATCTTATAACCCAATAATGATTAAATATAATAATAAATTTAAACATAGAATATATATATATATATGTTTTATATCCTTATTCTCAACGTAATGTCAAAGCAATAAAATGTCTCATTAGGCCCAAACACAACTTAGTCATATGTTATCAACCTACAACACATTTGACACAATTACTATTCACAAAAAGGAAGTAAGCTTCATGTATTTAACTCATTCCTACCATTAAATCTATGCTTACTAGGTCCAGTATCACCATACTTGGTAAAATTAATCCATAATTAACAAGTAAGACCACCATAAACTATATGAACTTCATGACACGAGGTACTTCGTTACCACCTACAAGAAAATCCCTACATGCAAATTTAGGAAATTGATTGGGTGGCCTTACAAGAACTACAAAAATATGGTTTTAATAGTATATAGACTACATATGGATGGATAAAAAATCAATCTTATTCTTTAGTATAATAACTTTTATGTGCAATCTATAGAGATACCCAACCCATATGTTGAGGTTCTATTAGATTGCATTTAGTATATACACCCGGACATAAAATGGCTAGATACTATCATCTAAAAATTGAGATGGAAATAACAAAACAATTTTTTGGTCTCTTAATAAATTTATATTCGCCCTTTAATTTGGTGGACCTTCATAAAATAGAAAGTACCATAATCATGTGGAACCCTCCATTACAAGGAGTCATTTCTTATATTTATAGTGGCTAGATGAAAACTTAGATTGGCAAAAAGTAGGATATGATTGTGTAAGAAATAATGAAAAATGCAAAGTGAATTTAATTAATATCAATGTTTTAAATCACATTCTATGATCTACCACTAGTGAAAGAGCAAATGATAGCAAATTTGCAAAAAAAAAAACATTTAAAATATCAAAAAATACTATATATGACATACAAAAATAAAAAAAGGAAGATGGAGAAGAAAAATGCCTATGAATCTAATCAAAATGAATAAAATAAATATAAACTTGTAACTAAATATATTAATTAAGAACATATCACAAGTATTGACAAAAAGATTAATTAAAAAATGCCACAATAAAAATGAATTGAAATTAAAGTTGAAGGACACCATATATGGCAATATAATTAGGAAGAGAAAGAAACTTGGATGATGATAAAGACCTAACTATCTAACAACATAAATTAAAATAACCATATAGGAAACATAATAGAACAAGTAAAATGTAAGTTGTGAAATATGAAGGGGGAAATTAATATCCAAGATCCCAACATTCATCTCTATTGAGATTACGAGGGTGTTTGTTGCTTTTAGAAGCTTCTCTCATATCTTCTTTTACCAATAGCTTGGTGGTATCTAAGCAAATATGGTGCCTAGTCTTAATAGCACGTTTGGCTAGTAGATTTGTAAACACGTTCATGTATATATCTTCACATGCTGTGCAAATAGATTGATCGAGTTCAATATTGTAAGGGCTATCACAAAAGAACTCAATTTTATAAACATTGAAGTTAAGTAATTCTCTATTATATTTTGAGTAAAGGGGCATAATGCAACTTTTATGTCTCAAAAATAAACCTTGACGCCCCTCTCTCTCTATATACCTTCCAAGTATACGTGTGATATTGGAGTCACCAATCCTCTAGTGGATATTGTGAGGTTGAGAGTCATTTCTCCCTTTGTTATCATTTTGATTCAAGTTTTCCTCGACACATTAATTTGTGAGCTTTATGTAACAAAATAAGATGATACATTGATAAATAGGTCAAACCTCCTTAAAAAGGTTTACAAAAATAAGTCAAATGCCATCTCGAAGGCCTATTAAATGATCTTAGTCTTCTTAATGGTTTATTTGAAATACATAAATTTAAATAAAAGCTACCGGCTTTATCAGATTGCATTGCAACAGGTATAATACAATTTCTAGTTACGTGCCGCTACTTCTGAAATTGACCTCCATGGTTTAAGTAAAAGAGACTTCAAGACAAAATTTTTACAATTATAGCCTCCTAAATACTTTACAACCATAGAGCACTTCCTCTACGTTACTTTGCACTAACACATTATTTTAACCTGACATGGCATTAGTGTTGGCTCAACTTGTGATCCATACCTCTTAAAAGAACCATATAATAAATGTAGAACGTAAATTTTTGATTACACAAGGCTAGGATTTAGTGTGAGATATAAAATATCAAGAAAAAAGAATTGATTCCCTCCTATGATTTTTATTAAACTAAACTTTACTGCAACTCCAAAGGGTAACCTGAGAATTCTCGAGAAAGAAGAAATTTTTTAAGACCCCCTCACACCCCCCTAATCAACTCCTCCTGATTTGCCATACTTTATTAGTGGAACAAATATGATCAGACAACTAATTGTCACTATTCTGTTGGCATCAATTAGTCACAGCTAGCTGCACAAAGTAACTCACAAACTCTTGTCAATGCGATGAATGTTGGCTAAACCAATGTGGCGACTGAATGTCATGGTTGGTCAAGCTTTATTGCTTAATCCCATCCTCGAGTTCAATAATTCCATTCTTTGTCCATTGTAATTCATCCATAAATTAAAGGTGAAAGCTTTGGTTCTCTCTGACTGCAGAAATGTCTTGTGCTGATAAAACAAGGGATGGCTTGGATGGTGTCTTCAATTTCTTTTTCTGGTATTCTCACTTCGCATAATTTCTTCTCCTTTCCCTCCCTTTCTATGCTATTAAGTATCAGACCCTAGAACTAATATTACCACAACTATCTGCTTTGCAATTATCTCTGTATGTCTTATGTCTCAGTATAAGGATTCTGCAAAGTCCAGTGTGGCATCCACTGTAGGTAAAACGAGGCAAATCACATGGAAAATCCACCCCTGGTGATAGCTCTGAATCTAAAATTAAACCACCCAAGAAAGCAAAGTTAAATGCAGCAAATTTCTGTTATCCTTATTTAGGTTTAAAAATAAATTGAAAGCTATAAATGAAACTGGGTCGAGAGGGAATTTGGAAGATAATAGGGAAAATCACATGGAAAATGAATACCCTTAGAATTGGCTAATTAGTCTTTCGAGTGGCAAATTGAATAAATGATTTTAGTTTGTTAACAAAGTAATTAGTCTTTCGAGTGTCACATTGAATAATTGGCTAATGTGCATTTTCCCTCGATGGGCTGCTGTAGTTTTAAAGTTGTGAAACGTAAAAGCCCATATGACGAGCAACATAATCTCCTTGGGCATTGAGGAGCCTATAGGTTGGTGAGGAGAGGGCTATATCGACCCTTGATTCATTTGGTTTGTTACACAGCTGTATATGCCTTGCTCACTTTGCTTAACCTCTCCTTGGTCATAAGATTGCATGCTGATAACGTATCTCTTATTTCTTGAGGGGATCAATTCAAATTTATTTGACAAGAGTTGATGCAAGTTGTGCTTTATCCACAATTCACTATTAGTCTAGAATTAGTCCTTCACCATCACATTTGACCCTGCCCGGCATAAAATCAAGTGACGATATTTTCGCTTCATTTATTTGGCAGGCCTAAATAGCACACAGACAAATGTAAACAACTGTAAAAACATAAAGAAAAATGAAAAAACATAGTGCTAGACTTAAGCTAAGAATTAGTTTCAACTTCAACGTGTTAAAATCAACATCAATAAAAATAATTGAATTATAATGCAACTTAGAGCCAAACCAATCTCATGTAAGTATCAACATGTACTTTCTCACCTTCCGTATGCATTGTGGTTTTGATTTTTTCAATTTCTTCGTAAGAAACCACCCATTTGCATTTCACGTTAATTGAGTACTTCATTTTCTAATTTCTTAGAACAAATGCATAGAATAGCAGAGTATAACATATTGATTCTCCACGCCACCCAAGTAAACTGTAAATAACTTAAAGCAAAAGGCTCACCATGTTTTCTTTTAGCCTGCCTACTGTACATACCAAAAACCACCCATATGACTTTCACATTAATTCTGTACTTTATTTTCTGATTTCTTAGAACAGACACACAAAAAAGCAGAGTGGAACATATTGATTCTCCAAGCCACCGAAGTAACCTGTGACTAACTTAAAGCAAAAGGCTAACCACGTTTTCTTTTAGCCTGCCGACTATACAAGGATATCAAACACGGCTAGAAAGATATTTGTAGATTACGCCCGGACCTAAAAAAACATAAATGATATAATTGCTAACTGTTAAAAAAATTGCCATTGAAAGGAAACTAGAAATAACTGCTTCGAATTAGAACTTTACATAAAAAAATCTATTCCCGCTCCCTCTCCCCCAGTTAATCCATTACATAACAAGCCATCTTACACTGCTCGTTTCTATAATGAATACACCAAAGTCATCATATCCAGTATTCTTCATAAATAGGTAGTACATGGGATATTTTCCCCAGTAAAGTATTGGTTTGCATGCTACATGCAAATGTGAGCAGGCTGTATTTCAAAGCACACAATATAAGAGCATTATTGCAAGTCAAAATAGTGCGCTTTAAAATCTCCTTTAATCAATGTACTGCATGGAACATTTAAGAAACACAATTTCACAATCTCATAATCCTAATAAATTCTCATCCAAATATCCCATTTTATGACTAGATAGTAGCGACTGAGCAAGAGTCATGGACATATTGATTCTATAATACAAAGCTACTTATGTTAACAAGATAATCTTACAACATCTTTTCCCTACAGACACAAATCATGCAGGAATCAGTTGCAATGAAAAGTACTGTACATCTAGGAAAAATAATGACATGAAAACGGGCAGCAACATAAATCTTGAAAGCAAACCAATTCCCAAAATATAACCAACCATGGAGCAGAATCCCATTTAAAATTCTTAAGCATGATTACAATTCAATATCATTGTTTTTCATTTTTCATTAATTGAAAGTGCTTGTTATAATAAAAATGTGCAAAAAAATTTATGTGTTTGTTCTTACAGAGCAATACATTCTAGATAAAGTATTTCGAGTAACAACAACCATCCTCAAATACAAATTTCCTACAGTAATGAAAGCCGTTGCCAAATTTCCATCATAATACACCTGGATTTACATCAATTTAAGTGTACAGTAAGTTGAATAGATATCCAAAGTAAATAAGTTTAGAACATATCCAAAAGCATTCAGAGAATGATCTTTTACAAAAAAGAACTGACATACCTAATCAATTGATCACTTCTCAGAGGAGTTTGGACCTCTTTTCTTCCCAAATCCAAGCACTAAAAGATAACAGTTGCATCATCAGTGGACCATATTAGAGTTCTTTAAGAGAAGCAGAACTTGACAACCAAAACAATTAGCTCACACATAAACACCTCAAACATGCATATATAATGGAGATGTATTATTAGCAAAATTTGAAGAAAAAAAAGTAGCTATAAGGTACAGGAATCACAAGCTTCCTCCTAAGATTACATCCTTGCTAACTTGAAATTCCTTTTGCTCATTTTTTCTATCTTACTAATGTTATATCAAATAACTATTGATCGTCATGCTTCTATAATATACAGGAATTGAAGCTGGTAATACATTCAATGCAGGTGGGAGCAAAGTGCATGCGGAGGTGCAATCATTTTAGGCTCCTATAAATATTAAAAAACACTCAACATGTATTGATTTACCATTCTTGAGTGCACATGATCTAATTACCCAGGCTAACTTAGAAAACTAACCTAGGTAAACTTAACTCACATGGTGAACTTTACACCAAAATCAATTTTCAAACTCATATTGCCTCTCATTTTAATTTTCCATTTCCACTAAAAATTTAAATATATTGCATCATATAATTAGAAGATATAATTTGTTAGAAGTCTGGACATTGAAATAATCATGCATGCATCAGCAACCAAAAAGCTCCTAACCAAACTAGCCTCAAAGTCTGCATTTATATATTCATTGGCCTTGCAGGGCTCCTCCAATCTTGCGGCAGCATGGGTGGCCTTCTCAATATTAATAGGCATTGGAAAACAAAATTGGCATTTATTAAAAAGAAATTTGTTACCTAAGTGTTTAATGTGGAATATTAAGTTCTTTGGAATATTCCTCTTTACATTAAACCCCAGGTATGAATGAAAGGATACTACCCACAAGACAAGCAGCACCAACAACACCAAAAAGATTAAAAAGCAGACAAATGTGCTGCTCGAACGCAGACATTTATAATTGTAGCTTCTGAGGATAATCTAGTTGGTGAGAATGGACTCTTGTTGACTTCACCTGAGGATATGAGAAAACTTGTTGCAGGATCAATCTGAGACCAAACTGTTTATGATTTGACCAATAACATTCACTTTCATCAGATAGATCCTCACCTGGATGTAAAGAGCTAACTGGACTCATTATATTTGTTGGAAGGAAAAAAGGATTCATGATTTTCCTTAAAGTAATACCTCCGAATGGAGCTAGCCCCAAATAAGATTTCTCCAAATGTGAGGGATGTCATCCTTGCTAGAAGGGCTAAACCAAAGGAACTGTTAAGACTAATTGACTGACAGAGTCTAAAGTTAGTAATAAATTCTCCAAGGATCACTAACCTTGGAATAGAAGATCAAAACACGTGTCTCACAACTGACATTCTCGACATGGTTATTCACATTCACCTGACGAAAGCATCTGGCCACAAAATTAAGCTACTCACTAACTGAATGAAGCCTTTTATGACCCTGTAGTATTTTTATGCAACTTAGGAAATGAAAGGAAGTCCTTGATAATTACTTTGTGGCTCCAGCCCACAGTACCCTTACACAGATCAATATAGCAATATTACCTTGCTGGCGAGAGAGAGAGAGGGGAGGTCTTTACTAAAATCCCAGCACTAATTCCTAGAAGTATTCCTCTAGAAACAAGGTTATGACATTATATAAAATTGAGCATCAAATGGTGCATATGACCAACTTTATTGTATATGAATGCCTTTTCCATTTCAATTAGGATACTTCAACAAATCAAATCAATATGGTAATGATGACAAGCAACTACTGGAGCTACAGTAAGCAAGAAAAATAAAGTGAATCAGAGGCATAACTAAGTATCAAAGTATCAAATTTGAGTCACACAAATCAGTAGAAATTTGAGTCACTCAAGGCCTTACACTTATTGGTAGAATAACCACACATTCGATAATATGCACAAAATGAATCTTTGTTGTAGAATTTCTTTCGAGTTTTTGGAGGAAGAGTAATTAGGCGGGCTTTGAGAAGTCTCGACAAGATATTCTCTTGATCCATAGTAGGGGAGTTTCCTTTCTCTTGTCAAGAAGAGCTTTCTTTCGTACTATAAAGAATGGTGTAAAATCTAATGAACTCAAATCATCACTAAAGCATGTATTTGAAGATAAAGCAACATCATGACCATTATTTCCACATGTAGTATCTATCATTTCAGGATGCACCAAGGTCAAAGTTATCTTAAAAGAATCTTGTGTGATCGCATTGATATTAGGCGAAGGTTGCTTTAATGCTTTTGTTTCTTTCGAAGGACAATAACCAAGACCTCTTGTTGTTTCTTGCATGAGAGGCTCTATGGGGACATGAATGCCTTGTTCTTTCACTCCACATCCTTTTCCATTATAACCAAATTATTTCAAGAGTTGGTTCCCTCTTCCATAAAGTTTTTCCATTTCTTTTGAGGAAGTTGGTTTTTCACACTCAATTTCATCATAGGTAGATGTGTAATCTGTGTTCTCTTCACTACTAGAAATTGTGAACTCTTGTGTCTTGGATGTTTCAATGTCGGATTGTGTTGATACCACTGCAACTACTTTCTCTTTTCCTAAATTTTTTGTAATCTTGTATTCCCCCATGGATGTAGGTGTGAACTCGAATGAGCTCCCAACATCATCCAACAACTTTGTCATATTTGAAAGACACTCATCTTTATCCTCAACTTGTAAAGGTTCCAATTTTGTAGTTAGTGTCAATGTGTGAAGAGGATTTGTCATTCTTGTTTCAGTTTGTAAACACTGTTTAGATTTAGGGTCAGCTTTTATCATGTAAACCTTATTGTTGTAAGTGTGTTTCAGCATATGGTGTAGCATTGAAGGCACTGCATTTATTTCATGAATCCATGGTTACCCAAGAGAATATTATATGAAATATCCTAGGGCATGACATGGATATGAGTTTGCAAAGTAACATATCTGACTTTAACAAGTAATGTTATCACACCCAACGGTTGTTTTTCCACATTGTCAAAACCTGTAAGACCCCGCTTTGCATTATGATTGATGCTAAACCTAATTTGTTATATGTTTTCTACGAGCAATAAATAATGTGATTGGGTGACCATATTCTTGTATTTCACCTTGATAATTGTTTCAATGTCACTATTGTGAAGGTGTTAGGGACTCGTAAATTGGGAATATGAATTGAAATTATAAATGGAATTGTTATACAATTAAATCTTAGTTTAACTATCAATTTAATATGATTGTTCTTCTGATTGTATTGGTAATGTGCAAGAAAGTTGAGTTCTAGTACAAGGAGGGAAAACCGTTGAGTAGATCGAAAGACATCTTCTTGTGGCTATGAATTTGACCCCTTTCAGGGCTTGGAAAGATATAAAGTTAATATGTTTGTAGAGTAAGGTGGTGAGGGTTGATGTAAGAAGGGGTAATTTATATTTTGGATTGAGAGGGTATTTATTTGCGGTCATGTGAGATGTAAGTTGGGGATTAAGGTTTTGAAACCATTATCCAAGTTAAAATATGGATAGGTCCTTAAGAAGGTCTTTAAAGAGGGATTTTAGTCAATTTCCTAAGTTGGGATGCAAAAATAAACCACCTAGGGTCTATACCATAGTGGTAGGGGTCAAGTGGGCATGCAATAGGGCCCCAAGGACATGATTTGACTCCTGAAATGTCCTCATAAAGGAGAGTGACGAGTTCTGAGGAGAGGATGAGATGAAAAGATGGGGGTAGTTGTCCAAGTGCATGTTCCCATCATTAATGAGGAAAGACCCTCATTGATGGAGGGAGGTACACTTCACACCTCCCCATTCAAGGTTGCAAGTGGAAACTAACTATATATCTGGGAGAGGAAGGAAGAGGGTGGTGTTACCCACTTCTTCTCTTGGAGAACTTGAGTGAAGATGGAAGAAAGAATGAGAAGAGGAAAGGGGTCCAACACTCTGAAAAAGAAATAGTGATCAAGATGGCTTGGCTTGGAGATGAAATATGGATAAAAGAGTTCAATCCCTTCACCTAAAGAAGAAAAAGAGATAAGTTTTTCCTATTTCCATTTTCCCTTGTTTATTGGTTGTAAGAAAGTGTCATATTGTATGGAACATGGTGGAAAATAGAAAGTAGAGAACCTAGTTGTATGAGATTTGTGCTAAGTTAGGTTTATCTCTTTGTAACAATGAAAAAAAATGCTCCATTTATCATTATGGAGCTAAAAAGAATTGCTTGCTCATGGGTATGGCTAGAGCCCACGAGGCTCCATGACGCCATTATGGTAGGGTGGAGAGCAAGCCCTTGTCCATTGGTTTGTTGTTCATTTGTTATTTTATGTGTTTGTAATGAGTAAGGAAACATACTCCATGAGTTTGAGTGTTGGAAACAAAATGTTGTATTCCACTGGCAATGAAGGAAATATCATGTAGACTTAGTTGTAGTTTCCTGAAATTGGGATGAACATTCTGAGCTCTTTGGGAAAATTTTCTTTGAACATTGTAGATATAAGTGTGAGTTTTGTAAACATAGAAGTAAGAAGGATTGAAACAAGAAGGAAATGTGTGATATATTAGATACACCTCAAGAAAGAAGGGTTTTCATTTTAAGTTGCAATTTAAATATGTATATTTTTTTTATTTAGTTTTGATCTGTGCAGTATATTTCCTTCTTATGAATGTATATAAGAATAAGGAGAGAAAAAGAAATTGTATGCTCATAAAATGTTAATACATGAGTTATAATGTACATATTATATATATATGTATTTTAAATTAGTGCCGACCATTATGTTAATGAAACAGAAAAAAAAATTTAGTTAACGAATGGCTGAACATTCTGTTGAAGAACTTAGGTAACAACTAACTAGACAAAATATGCCCGCAGCAAATAACTGAAACAAATGCGAAAGAAAAATGACTAGAATAGGGAATAGCATTGATAATATGGATTGATTTTTATCCTTGTTCCAAACGAAGGCTGAGTTAATTCCTATGAAAGAAAAAGATGATTCATAGGTAAATTTAAAACAAAGTATATTAAAACGAATAAATTCATTACAAAATTGTATGATCTGAAGAAATTGCAAATACCAATTTATGATTTAAAACGTTAATAAACTAATCAGAACAAAAGAGAGAGAGAGAGAGAAGGGAACAGGCTACACTGTGTTGGCCGCGGCCCTAAGGGCACGAGGATCACACAAAGGGTTTCTCCTCCCCCCACCTTTCAGAAGGACGCGACCTCCCCTGTGGCACCAAGCTAGCACTAAGTTTCCGTGAAAAAGAAAAAAATCAGAGAATAACAATAGCGAGAATATTTTCCAAGAACTTTCATCTGCGACTCGTGTGTGCTTCCTGAAGGGATGAAGCCAGCCAGACACGATGGAATAGCGTTGTTGTTCCTCTAACAATCTCAAACCCTTGTTGCAAAAGAATGCAATTCATGATTTGTATGTCTCTTCACGTGTTATCTGTCATGCACAGACTAGCACCCGTTCTATAATGCACCATTGGCAAGTGACCAGCAAGAATACTAAGTCTTGAGCCTTTAGTTTTAGAAGATCGTTGTAGAGTGTAAGAATTGGCGCAGAGGAATAGGTCAAAGAGGACGATGGGAAATCTTTCCAGGCACCAAAGCTGTGAGTAGAAAAGAAAAATTATACTGGCACATGTTGTAGCATGGAAAGCTTTGAGGTAATCTTAGATGGCAGTAGTTGAAACATGAATAAATTAGCTCTTAGACAAAAAGTACAATTAATACGGAAAAATTATTAATTTACGTCGAAGGCGTATTCTATTTGAAGAAGACAAAGCTAAAAATGTCCATCATTGGTTGATATCACTCCGCCGACCAATAAATGAATTTCAAGTGTTCATCAATTTTCACATTTTTTCAACTGTTTTCCGCCGCTGCTTTCCTCGCCGCTTTTTGGTTGCTTTTCCACCGATTTTTCCTTGGTTCTTGGGAATGTTATTTTGTGGCTTACGTTCATTGAATGAATGAATGAAAGATTTTAATGACGTCCGCGAGACTAAACAGTCTATGGGACCGAGACAAAACAGGCCTAATTTGTCTTCATGCTCTTTTCCAAGTAGATCTTCTACTATTAATTTTGACTAGAAGGTTAGCCGTCTGATTAATCTTATCTTCCTCAAATAGCTGGTGCATATTGTCCACTTTCAAACTATTTTCATGCTGAGTACAGATATCCTCGTAAGCAATGCATTCCATGATGAAGTGCCATTCTGTTTCCACAACCCCCTTATTGCAGAAAATACAAGTTCTTTCTTCCCAAGTTTCCTTGGGTATCTTCCACCTACCGGTCTTACATCTAAGGTGATGTGATCCCGTCCTCAATTGTGCCACTAACAACCTCACTTTCCCTTTAATAGTTGCACCTAAATAAGTTTTTTCACCATGATCCTTTGTCGAGTTAAACTCTTTGATGTAGTATGCTTTTTTTCACCCAATCTGGTTTGTCCACATTGCAGTTCTGAATTTTTCAGTCACATAGCTTTTTATTTCACTATTGGTGCTAGGACACTCATGCAAATTGATGTCCCACTTGTTCATCCACTTGTGGTTTTGTTTCATCCAAGTTTTCTTCCTACGATCTAGCGTCTCCTTCATAGCTGTTTTAGGCCAACGGTGGTTATCCATGTTTTCAACCTTCTTTAAATAGCTTATCAACCGGATTAAAGCCGATGCTTCCAATGGAAAAGACCCTGTTTCAGCTAAAAGAATTTCATAGGGGATAGTGGTTTTAACTTTGAGACTGCTTGTTATTAGATGTTTTTGAATTCTTTCTAGTTGTCTCCAACTGCACTTTGACATACTATTTCCCCATACCTCACACCCATAAAGTACAACCGGAGTAACAAGCAAACCAAAAAAGGTTTTCTTGGTTTTCCAATCCCAAAGCTCAGCTTTTCTACACCTATTTTGTAGAAGGTAAGAAGCTTTCCAACCTCCCTGTATCCTTTTCGTCCGACAAGTCTCCCAACTGAGCTTATAATGAAAGTCAATCCCAAGATACTTGTATTCTTTGACTATTTCAAGCGGGCTGCCTTAAAAAAGAAAGGTATTCTGGTTATCTTTTCTATTCAATGAGAAAATCATGATTTTGGTCTTAGTGATATTCACTTGCATCCCAACCTCGTGACAAAAGAGTTCCAGAGCTTTCAGATGTTCTCTTAACCCATGCGCTGTTTTTGAAATTAGGATAAGATCATCAGCATATAAAAGTAGCTTCACCACATAACCTGCCAGTTGAATACCATCCCCATCCGTCTTGCTTAACCAAGCTTCCAACTTATCAATGTATAACCCAAAAAGCGTGGGAGATAGAGGACAACCCTGTTTAACTCCAATGTCGCTACCAAAACATTCTGACATACCATCACTTGTTCTGATTTTAGCTCTAACATTCTCATACAATCTATGAACAACTACTCTATACACATTTGGGATGCCTAATTCCTCCATTCTATTCCATAGTTTGTCTCTAGGTACCATATCAAAAAGCTTTCTTGAAATCTATAAAACAACAATAAGCTTCCTTGCCTTGAGTGTTCCAAATTTTCTCAACCAAATGTCTAAGGGTGATGCAGTGATCAATGGTAGAGTGTCTTGACCTAAAGCCTGCTTGCCCCTTTGCCCTTTTGCCCTCATTTTCTACCCAACTGCTGATCCTTCGCTCAATCATGCTCCCAAAGAGCTTGCCAAAGATAGGATTGACCATAATCGTACGGTAGTTAGATGGATTGTTGATATCACCACTTTTGAATAGAGGAATGACCACACTAGTGGTCCACTCCATAGGAAATCCTTCTTGATTGACATTATTGAAAATTCTTTTTATGTAAGGAGCAAGAGTCTCGATCCCCCATTTTAAAAATTCAGCCTGCAACCCATCTATGTCCTGTGCTTTACCACTCGCTAAATTCTTTATTCCTTGTTTAATATCATCCACAGTGAATAGTTCCATCACACATTGTGCTTTGATTGCTTAGGTGGATGGTGTGGGGCCCATGCAGTGCGTTAGTTTCACAAACTCTTTTTTCGTTCTCCTAAACAGTCTCGTAAACCATAGCAGTCAACAGACAGCCGTGCGATTCCTATGCATAAGCCAAGCTGCAGAACCAAATTCAAATCACCTTTTCGCGCTCAAGAAGTTTGAATGGATAAAAGAAACAGATTGCCTCGTGTTGAATATGTTATAGCAACAAACAAAAGGACAAGGCATGTGAGTTGTTGGCCCGAGTGCCTAAAAGAAATCTGGTCTAATGGAATGCAAAATATACGCAAAGTGGATTTCTTGAAAAGGCTTTAGGAACTTTCAAGCAAATGCAATTGGCAGGTGTGAAGCCAAACTTCGCTACCATTTTCAGTAGCCTCCATGCCTATGCCAAAATGGGATTTTGTTAACAGGGTATGGAATCCCTCAAAGGAGGATGGCATTCGTTGGATGTTGTTGCAACTACCCTAGTAGACATGTATGAAAAATGCGGAAGCATAGAAAAGGGGCGTGAACTGTTTGACAAAATACTTCAAAGGAATGTAATCTAATGGATTGTCATGACTGCAGGATATGTAGAATGTGGAAGCAAGGCACACCAACTGTTTAACAGAATGCCTCGAAGAAACATGGTCTCACGGAATGCCCTGATTGGAGATTTCTCACAAAAATGATTTCTTATAAAAACTTTAGGAACTTTCATGCAAATGCAATTGGAAGATTTAAAGCCAGATTCTACAACCTTTGTCAGCATCCTCTTAGCCTATGCCAAAATGGGAGCTTTCGAACAGGGTATGGACATCCATCAAAGCATAAAAGATGGAGAAATTTTATCAGATGTTGTAGTTGCAACTGCTCTAGTAGAGAGATGTTTGCAGAATGTGGAATCACAGATAAGGGGCATGAACTATTTTGAATTCTACATCATCATTCTATTTTTCATTTCTTCATTTTTTTAGCACACTTAATTTTTTAACATTTTTCTAAAAAATTGCATGTAATAATGGTATGGCCCAAAATTCTTATATTAAAATTGGACTCTGTTCACAATGAGAGTTTTTTCAGTTGGACCCTCCTATTATTTTCTACCAACTAATAATTACTCTTCTCTTTCCTAATTCCTCTACAAGTTTGACTTTTGAGCTTGAGAAATTGGAGCATTTCTAAAATATTTTCAACCACTCTTTACCATATATTGTATCTTTCTCTTCTAAATAATATGCAACCTTACACCCATACATCTTCCATGATTTATTTACACTCATTTAATTTGAAAAAAATTAGAGAGGGGAGGGAGGCCATTCCATAAATGAGCCCAAAAATTTGCATTTGTAAACTTAAACCACCTCCCTCAAACCAAGAATTTTGAATGGATACATTTTCAAAAATTAGCATGGATTTTTGCTCAAACCCTAACTAAAGTATGATAAGCATATGTGAAAAAAGATAAATCCAAACCTCAGGAAATTTGAAAGAAAATGATGAAATTAAAATTCTATCCAACTTATAAACCTTAAAAGAATGAAGACCTATCATCCCAAGATGCAAGTTCACTAATAATGAAAATAAAATGTTTTACATGAATTAACCTAAGGCTAAATAAATGAATGAAACAATTAAAACACAATTAACTTAAATTAATTAAATTTGGGAATTAATAAATTAAAACATTCTTATTGGATATTAAATGTGAGAGAATTAGGGTACTTAGCTCTTGGAACAACAATGAAGAATAATGCTAATACATGTGGCATAATCAATTTGGCAATGTGTTCATTGCTTCAAAATTGTAACCAACTCAAAAAAATTATGGGTTGATTTTGAATGGCTCAATATTGATCTCAAGTAGCACAAAACTAACCTTTAAGGTGCATATATATCTTAGTAATTTGTGGGATCAATCGAACTACAAATTATGTCACCTCTATTTTTGGTAACTAGGGGTACACAAGGACAAACAATATTTACAAATAGCTTAGGGAAGCTATTGAATTGCAAGAGTCGAGTTCTCTTTAATTAACTCCCTCACTAGACAAAACTTATGACCTCAATTAATGGTTAAATACAACTTGAACTCAAGGATGTAGTGGGCCATATGCAAATATTGATGTACATGCATTAGTTTTATTACTCCAAATTAAAGTTTTCATGAGATGAATACTCTTATAATTTGAACATTTGAATATTCTTTCTTATTCCCAAATATTATTTAAATGCATAAATGAATGTCTTTGTGCCTTCAATTCTAAGACATAACAAATCTCACACAAATGGGCACCAAGTTAACTCTCAATAATTAGTGAAAAGGGTCAACATTTGACAAATTTTAAAATTTAGGGGTGAATCCCACGCAACTTGAGATTGATCCTAAGCACTATGTGAATAGAAAAAAACAAGTCACAAATAGATCAAGATGGGGAATGAATGTATTAATATGAGTGTGATGATAAGTGCAACAAATGATTAATAATAACATTTGAAATACAAAAATAAAATAAGGTCAATATATATAAATATGTACAAAAAATCCTTGGAGTGGACGTTGGCTGAGCTTTGTGGAAGCTGAATGGTCACCTGCCATTGCTGCTTCCTGGAGCTCTACCTTTTCTATTACAGCTCTCAGATTATCACTCTTCGTCATCCTTGGATCTCTTTGGAATCTTCTTCCTTCTTTGTGCTGGTTTGGTTGCCATTTTAATTTTTTGTGTGGCCTTCTGTTAAATTGTTCTTGTTTTGTTTGGCCTTTTTGAATTTGAATTTGTTTTTTTTTTGGTGCCAAAACGACTAGGTACTGGGCTCTTGTTACGAGGTTTTATGTTGTAATTTTTTGGCTTCAACATTTAATAGACTCCTCTCCGTATTGAGCCTTTCAACTCATGGTGATGTCAACCCCGAGCCGAGACACGGGCATACATTAAATGAAAATAAATTTCCCTCATTGTCGAAGTGTAAAGATGGAAATATATCCTTTGTTGGTGCTAGAATTTTGTATAAGGATGCTCTAAATTTTGATATACCGATGGTTGAGTGCCCTCTGTCTACAACTTTTGTGGTTGAGTATGGAGGATTCCAATCCAGTGACTCACTATTAATGGGAGTAGGAGGACTATTGGGACCCACAACCAATGGAGTGGGAGATGGAGGCGTCTTCAAAGGAAGAAACATCAGACTAGGAGAAGAGGGTAAGAATTCTCCTTCCCCTAAAATTCTCACCATCTCTTCGAATGAAGATATGGTTAAGGCCCTCAAGGCTACGAAGTCTAGGCTCATAAATATTGCAATCTTTTTGTTTGCTTGGATAACAATTTTCTTCCTTCCCGTAAATTCTTCGATGATTGGGTGGCTTCTGTTTGGGGCAAGAAGATGGGAATTCATGTGTCATTTTGCAAAATGATTCAAAAGGGCCTTTTTGTTGTTTTCTTTTGCAATCATGGCATGCAAGAAAGAGTAGTTAAAAATGAATTCTGGTATATTGGACAGTCTATGTTTCGTGCTCTCACATGGTCTCCCAAAGGAAATTTTGAGGAGGTGGTGGCTAGGTCTGCCCCGAATTGGTTGGAAGTTAAAAATGTCCCCCCTCTGTTCTGGAAATTTTTACCAAATACTTTAAAGCCAATTGGCAATGTTCTCAAATTGAAGAGTCCAAAGTTACTCTTTCACATTTAAATGCTAGGGTTTTAATTTCTTTGAACCTGGAAGTTGATATACCTGAAATTATTCTCTCTATCAACTTTGATAATAAAATAGTATCCTGTGAAATTGAGGTTTTGGGTTCTCTGAATGCTTGTTTTTTCTGTAAAAGAAATGGTCATTTAAAGAAGGACTGTCCGTTGGTGAAAACCAAACCCATAGGGGTCTTTAAGCCAACCCAAACTAATGAAGCTCAAAATAATTCTTCTGTTGATAAGGATGGTGATACTAATCTTGCCTCTAATAAGGGTCCAACCAAAGAAACTAAAATTAAAGATCCTTCTCCTACTGTGGAGACCATTATTGACCATGAGATGGACCAGGAGCTGGTGGTTTCCTTGACTGACCCCCTTTTTGAAGATGATCTTGAGGTTATTAGGGCTATTGACCCTGTGGTCCCTGAGACCTCTTCATATGTCCCCTAGAAGTCCAAAGGTTCCCAAGCCCTAAGATGCCGAAGAATGCACAACAGATTGCTTTGGAGTATATTCAGAAAAAAGCCGACTTGATAAGATAAGCTGCCAATTCCTAGCCTCCACAAGTGATGAATGTTGGTCAACTTTTTGATCTTAATCCCAATAGGGGAGAAGAGTCTCATGGGAAGGAACTAGTGGTTGCACATGAAAACCCCCTATTTTCTGGGTCCTTCTCTGAGCTTATCCATTCTAGCCCCCGAGCCACACCGGGTAAGGAGGAGTCTAAAAATAGGAAATTGAATAAGAGTGTTGATTCTAATGAGAAAATAATTTCTAAGAAAGGAAAGGATGATAAAGTTCCCAAATGCTTTGATAGGCTTCATAAGAATTAGAAAAATATTACTCCTCCTAATCCTCAATGATTCTCAATATCTTTAGCTAGAATGTTAGGGGGTTGGAGTCACAAGATATAAATTATGTGGTCAGGGATTTCTGTCAAATAAACCCCTAATGGACCACCTTTGTTTACAAGAAATCAAAGTTGTTGGGTATCAAGAAGAGCATGTCCTTAAATTCATTTGGCATGATGCAAAAATCTTGTCCATGGTACATGACAGAGGTAAAGGAGGAGCTACAATTCTTGTTCACCTTAAATGGGCTAATAATATTTCCCCCTGGGGTACTTCTCTCTGCAGTAGAGTTGTTTGGATGGTTCTTACTCATGGGCAGAAGTCTTGGGGCATTTGCACCCTCTATGCCCCTAATGATTATAGAGAAAGATCTGAATTGTGGAAATGGATGTCATCCTACCTTCCCAAGGTGTCATGGCTATGTTTGGGGGATTTCAATATGATTGAGAACAAATTTGATAAAAAAAGGGGGTATTGACTCTCTATGGAAAGGTAATGAACTCTTTTTTTGGGCTAAGATGAAAAGTATCTTAAATATTGTCGATCCTCTTGAGAGGGGTAGAAGAACCTCTAACTCCATTTGGTACACCATGTAATAATCAGGCCCTAAATAAAAGGATCTACTGAAGGCTAGATCGATTCTATGGTAATAAGGAATTCATTTCTTTCCCTGGTAATTTTGATGGTGCTATGGTGTTTACATTCTTCCATTCTCTATACCAGATCACTCTCCTATTGAAGCCAAAGTTTGCTCCTGTTAAAGTTTGTGAATTTTGTGATCAGCCTGAGTCATTTGAGCATCCTTTTTTTACTTGTAAATTTGCTTCGACTCTTTGGCAATTATTTTTTGAACATCTTGTTGTTTGGAATGGAAACATTGGCTTTTCTTGGTCTAAAATTCTAGCTGGTTATGTGGATAAGTTTGGAATGGAATTGAATACCTTTTGGCTTGTTTTATCAAATGAGATTTTTTGGTTTCTTTGGAAGAAGAGGAATGATGAGATCTTTGAGGGAAAAAGGAGGCTTCTTACTGATTTTAATAGTAAACTCACTTTTCTTATGATCTTGTTTCAGGTTTTTGATGTGGTAGACATTCCTAAAGACCATTTCATGATTCTTTGAAGGAAGGTGTTACATTGGTGTACAAAACAAAGATACAATCAATTCATATTTTCCCAAACGGAAGGAGGAATCTCAACCAGGAGGAGATTGACTTGCTGCATAAATTCATGGAGGAGAAGAAAGGCACATTGCTTGATCAAGAGAAGATGAACCAAAAGAAAGAACCGCCCAAGTTTGAGCCAAAGGATAGTGGACCAAGCACAATTGATCCCCCTTGGGTACTCATGACTGCGATGAGGCAGAGTGCAACAACAATATAATTGGAGTATGGGATTAATACTAGATCTATATCTGTTTTTTGTATAGACTGTGCATCGATAGCTCTTTGTATGCAGCTGTATTTTGTTTCCTTCTAAACTTATAATACTTTAAGTATATGAATTGGGGCTTCTGCCCCTTATAATGTATCCTATTTTGGCTAACTATCTTCAATAGAAAAAAAATGTACAAATAAAGATGGATAAAAATTTGAAGAATGAGTCAAACTTAATGTAAGAATGTGCCATTTATCACTATGTAATTTTACTAAGACATTATATTAGAAAAATCCTAAAGCTACATGAAATTCAATATAAATATACAAATTTCACATTGATAAAAATTTAAATATAATATAACCTATTAAATATATTTTTAATAAAAATCAATTTCTCACACTATGAGATGCTCCTATTCCTAATACTCACACAAGTATAAATTTTCTTAATAATAAAAATATCATATATTTTTTTTATTACCAAGCTTTTACTCTAATACTTTAGTACCATTTAAGAGTTATCAACAATATGTATGATTGAATTCATGATCTTGTGATTAACTTATCTAGTTTATATCTTTCATTCTTATTACCTTTTAACTGTCTTTAAACAATCTTGTCACTCATAAATTTAATTGCTAGTAAATCAACCAATTTCTTAAATTTTTTTATAATTTCACAATTAAATCTTATTTAGATAAAGAATTTAGTTTATGTAAGACATGTTAAACAATCTAACTAGAAAGAATTTTTTATATTATTTAGTTGGTAGAGAATCATTTTGTGTTTGCATTAACTTTTATGTAAACTCATTTAGGATAGACTTGTTGGAAGTATGAATAGCTCGTGTTGTCATTGATGTCAACATGTCTATCTGATGATGAATCTAGTAAATCAATTAAGAGAAGTTATTATGTTAAAGAAGATGCTAGTATATCCGATGATGAATTTGAATACCCTGATGACGAGAATAATGAATCCTTGTTCATGGATCTAAATGATGGAACTAATTCTGCTAACTTTGAGAAATGTATGAAGGAAAGTGCTTCAGAAGCAAGTCATAATATTCAAGGAGCAATAGTGAGTGCTTTTCATGCTAGAGAAGAGAAGAATAACTGGATCATTGAAAGTGGATGCTCAAGTCATATGACTGGTGATAAGAGTAAGTTTGTTAAACTTGAGAAATTTGAAGGAGGTCTTGTTAATTTTGGTGATGATACATCTGCTAAGATATGTGGAAAAGGTTCAATCAATTTTGATGGCAAGCATAATACATATGATGTTCTTTATGTTAAGGGTCTTTGACATAACCTTTTAAGTGTAGGACAAATGTGTAGCAAAGGATATAACCTTGTGTTTCAGGATGATGGTCGTGAGATCAAAAAAGGCTCTGGAACTATGGTTGCTATGGGAAGAAGGACCGATGTAAATGTTTATTAGATTAAAGGTGCTAATGGTATGGTTTTTATGACTCAAATAAATGAAAGTTGGCTATGGCATAGAAGAATGTGTCACATCAATTTTGATAAACTAGTGAGGATCAGTTCAATTTAAGCTGTGAGACAAAGCATATCAAAATTGTTTGTAAGGAATGTCAGATTGGGAAGCAAGCTAGAAAGAGTTTCAAAGTCAAAGAACAATATACTGTAGTGGTCCTTTGGAGTTAGTGCATATAGATCTTTATGGACCTACCAGAATAAGAAGTTTTCAAGGTGACATGTATTTCATGCTATTAATAAATTGATGATTATTCTAGAATGACTTGGGTTGATGGAGGATGAATGTGTGATGTGTGTGTAATGTGAATTGTGATGTGGAGTGTGAAAGTGTGAAGTATAGTGCAAGCTTAAATGAGTAAGACTACTGGAAGTAGTGAGCAGAAGGTGTTTACATTCTTTAGAGAGAGTGAATATATTGGTGGTGCATTGGTGGAACCTTTCTATTGCTCTGAGATGGATTTATCATTGTAACAATCTTCTTTCTTCCATTTCTTCAACTAAGATACTATTATGGTGATCAATTCTACTAGATCCTTATATGAAGAAATGTTATCATCTACTATTTTTATATAATGTGAGGGGTTAAGCCTAAAATAAACCACTTAATTTATTTAGATCTTATGTCAAGGTTTCTTCTAGTTTTATAACCACACTTTTGAATCATTGTTCATAATATTCTACTAATTCCTCCTTAGTTTTCATCATCTTCCATATTTTATTTGTTTTTATTGAAACATTAGGTGAATGGAAAGTTGTCAAAAAATAAGTCACTCAATTATTTCCATGTTTTATCATGCTTAGGGAAAACTTTTATACACCATATTAGTGTCTCATCATTAATGGTCTCCAAAAAATCATATAATTGGGTTTAGTCATCATTAATTCTAGAACCCCACTCCAATGACAGTTTAAGGTAAAGAGATGTTCGCTAGCACCCTTGGTGTATTTACCAATATTAGGGAGCTTAATCATATGGGAATCCATATTTTGAGGAGGTCAATGTGTTCTTAATTTTTAAGTTTTGTATGCTTAGGGATTATCCTTTCTCCTAATCTATTCTCTACTACTAGATCTCTTTCTCTTTTTATCATGGCTTCTTTGTCTAGTTTCACTTTGTTTCTACTTGACCAAATTCCTTTCTCTACCATTATCTCTTGCTAATTAAATACTTGAGAAATCATTTCCTAATATTTATCATAAATTTTATAACAATTGCTTCTTAATTTTTCTTTCTCTAACCCAATTAAGGATTCACTACTTATATGGAGTCCTTAGAAGTTGTTCTTGATTTTGACAACATGGGAGGTGACTCTTAGTCCATGATGTCCATCTCCTCATATTGTCTCTTTAGCTTGGGGAATGTGTTGGTTGATAACAAATGATTGGTAATTGATTTATCTTTAATTTTCTTTGAGTTATTTTCTTCCTTGACCTTGGAATTGCTATCATCTATCATGTCCAAAGTTTCCTTGAAAAAATCTAAATTTTTTGCAACTTATTTTATTCTATAGCTAAATATTATCTCATGTTTGTCACCAATTAATGTAACTTCTTTACTTCCTCCCTTATGTACTTCCTCTTCTTTTACATAGAAACCACATCTATAGTATCCCTACAAATAAGGTCAAACTTCTCTACGTTCAATGTTGCCTTATATTATTTTAACTTCCTTATTTTTTTAGTTATATTTTACTCTATAGTTCTAATTTAGATCATAAACCACTCTATTTATTTAAGATTCATGAATTCCATGTTCAATGAGGATCTACCTATCTCAATACTAGGGTTTTTATCAGCTACATCCCTCTTGATACACTCTCTTGATGATTCTCACATTTTTTCTAACCTTTTCCGTTATCTTTCCTCTCAATCTTAGGATTCTTCTTCCTTCTTCTTTTCTATCATGATCTTAAATCCTCTTCAAAACCTATCTTGATCTCACCAATAAATTATTTTACTCTCTTCTTATAAAAAAATTCTATAAATCTTTAATTGATTTAATGCATACATCTTAACTCATTTTTTTTAATACCTTAATTTACTAGGGGGTTGTACAAGACACCAAATACTACCACAAATTGCTTTTTAACACCTACAATTATCTCTATCTTATTTTATATTCTAGCAAGGTAATTTTATAAGACTTTTCTTCTAGTGCACTTATGGGTTTTCATCATTAGTATCCATCAAGTTGCTCTTTTTGTTTTTCAACTTAATAGGAATAGATCCAACCACCCTTTAGATTTATTTAGAAAGGAATTTGTAGGGACATCATGACTTGGTCTAAAAGCATTTTTCAAGGGCTAATGTGTTGCATAAGACTAAGGACATGAAACAATTTATCGGTAGCAATCTAGATCGTTAATTAGGGTGGTCCCTACACTCGAAAATCTCTAAAAATTGAGGGTATCTATCCCCTATATATATATGACTTACCCTAAATCTATTTATGTTGTGGGGGTGTGAAAGGGGATATAGTTTGCTTGGATATGGATAGTGGTTGTGTGGACAAGCATAGAGGTTGCTTGGATATGGAAGCACCTCACAAATTTTAAGAAAATAAAATAGTAGCACCTCACATTGATTAGGCTCAGATTAATTTATGATTTTATTTTTCGTCTAAAATCCAAAAATAAATTGTTTTATATTATCTTAATTAGCATATTGACAATTAAAATTTTAAGCTATTTTTGATGTTATAGTAGCATAAAACCACTCTTTTAGCTAAATGAAATGGTTTGAATCAAGAAAAATTGTATCTAATCATTTAGTTCAATTGCATAATCTATAGAAGCAACAATGTATTACATGGATTCAATCTTTTGTATAGATCGAAACCTCTAGGTTTTCAGTCTAAATCATGCTTAGATCAAATTCTTTTTAAAATAGAGATAAGGATAAAGGGATTTCCTAGAACACACATATTTCTCTCTTTTTTCAATCTCCTATGATATCAATTTAACAACTTGATAAAATGATCAAAAACAATAATCAATCATTAAGTGAAATGTTTTTGCTGTTTTTCAGAATTTGTCACACTTGGACTGAAAATTTGAGGCACTTACACAATGAATTTAAAAAAAAGTCAGTAATATTAAATCTAGCATTTTGAATCTAGTTTCCAAATATGTAAATTATTAAAATACCCAAATTATATAAATTAAATTTTGATAGGGATCTATAAAAACCACTGTCTAAAAGTCCTTGTTTTTTAACCATACCAAGTAGGTGTACGAACAACACTTTTTGACCCAAATAAAATTATTTTGCTAATTACTTTTGGGAAAAGAGAGCTAACAACATGAAGTTTGATGTGGATTTTTTTGTTGTAATTTTTAGTTGAATATATATTTTTTTAATTAAATTTTTATTGGCCTTAATTGATGTTTTTTAAAATCAACGTGTACGGACAACATAATTGGACCTAAACAAAAAAAAATTGACTCTTTTTTTTTTCATTGTGTAGAGAATTGTCTAAAGTTTGATGCCATATAAATTTTTTTACAAGAAACTTAACCAATAAAAAGTTATTAAAAAACCAAAAAAACCTGATATTTCAAGTTTAATGACTAGTTTGCTTAGAAATTAATTAAAAAATAGAAAAAATAATCCAATCTTAACAAAAGTTATATATTTAGAAAGTAGACATTGTGTTATCTAATGGGTTTTAATTTTATAGATTCATTCAGAAAAAAGTCCATCAGCTATGTTGTCAAAATTGGACATTCTTCTTCAATCTGCCTTAGTTTTTTAGTTGCAGGTCAAAGGCTAAGGCTCGGATTGCCAAGCCTTTCCCAAGCCTAAAACCAAGGCTAGATGTGGTGTGGAAATACAAATTTTAAATAATACGTACGCGTTATAGAAACGCATACGCGTTATTCAAATGAAACACGTACGTGTTTCATAACGCATACACGTTACCCATTGACCCGTTGGCAAAACGCAACGCATACGCGTTATGAAATGCGTATGCATTTCTTGAACATAATGTGTACGTGTTTTGATATAGCCATTTTTCTCTAATTTGGAAAATATTGGTAAAACACGATTTTCCTGCAACAATCCTTTTCTATAGTACGGTCCGAAAGTGTCATTTTCTGGGTTTTTTATTGCAAATTTTTCTTGTGTAGGGCATATTCTATTCAAATTGTTGGAAGAGACAAAGTGCAAGAATTTTTTACAAGAAGATTTGGAAAAAGTGAATTTTTGGATGTATTCATGATGTTTTTGTACTTCAGAGTTTATAGAAAAAATGATCTTCATACTACATAGTTTAATTTGAATATTTGAAGGAGGTGGCAATTTGAAAATAAGTTTCTTGATTTTTTGTTTTTGTCATCAAAGAGGGTTTGGTAACAATGGGTGATAAACAAAGACAAAAAAAAAGATGTAGAAAGTTAATGACACCCGAAGAAATTCAAGCAAATAAAGATAAGGAGGCAAAAAGACAAAGGGAAAAGAGAGAAATGATTCATCAAATGAAATATTTGGAAGCATCTAGTTCCAATAATGTTGAAGAGGAAGCTATGAATGATGAAATGAATGTAGATGATGCAAATGTGGAGATGGTGAATATGGAAGAAAATGCAATTACGGAGACAAACCCAACTGTGCCTTCAACTTCAACTTTGAATGATATGCAAACAACTTCGGGTGTGTCTTCAAATCCACCTCCCAATGATATGGAAAATGAACCTATTCAAACAATCTATCCAAGTATGTGTTCAAACCCAAGTTTTCATAATATTGATATTGCTTGTTTAGATGAAGCTGGATACACCATTGATGAGATCAATAATATTAGGGTTGAAACAATGCAAAAACAAGAAAATGATGAAATTATATCTTATGAGAATGAAATCCCTAATATTGATGAAAATGAGTATGAAATCCCTTTTACATTTGAAAATGAAAATGAAACCCCTTGTGTGAATGAAAATGAAACTCCATCTATGGATGAAGGTGAAAATGTTTTATTTACAATTGAAACAGATGTGCTAGATAACCTTTGTGGTAAAGTTTCTTCAAGAC
>VDFB02306510.1:0-29602 GCA_007258455.2 Sequoia sempervirens | reverse complement strand
GTGAGATTCGATGGTCCCTCTTCCATGTTGGGGTGTTGAGGTTCTCCTCTACTAGGCAAACTATAAATGTATGGTGAGAATTAGTGTTGTTGTTGTTCCACGAGTCTTTATGAGTTATAATCGTATGGTGATGGGCATGAAATATTGGATGATGATTGATTGAAATATGATGACTCCAAGCCAAACAAGAGTGACTAGATGAAGGATTTAATGTTTGATTTAGCGCTTAGACTATGATTGAGAACCTAGGTTGATTGCAATTGATTGGATTGATACTTAAGATAGGAAAAGTTCTCAGGAATGGGTGATGTTGATGATGGGATTTATAATTGAGATAGGAAAAGTTATCAAGAAATTTTGATTTTGATGCAAACCATACCTCTTGTTTAAGGTGAAATAGTCTGAATGAGAGAGATTACTAACTTAAGATAGGAAATTTTCCAAAGAAAGTGTTGTGATGAAGGTTTTATTGATGATTTAGGTTCTCAAATAAGAGGTAGATGTCTTTTTAGAATGACGAAGATGATAATAGTATACGTTTAGAGATGTCCTTGTATCGAGAGGATGAGATTTTGATTGAATTTGGATGTGATGGTATGGAAAAAAATGATCAATATGAGCTGGATATGAGTCAAAAAAATTATTTGCTTGCAATGTTAGCCTTAACACAACATTAGCTCTCTATGATTGAAATGATTTTCTCTCTAAATTTTCTATGAACAATAGAGCCACCCAAGAGGGAATGAAATTTCCTAATATCATAACTCTCTAATGATAGTGCAGATCCACCCAGGTAGGAACGAAATCACCGAACAAGGACTAGTAATGGGATTCTAGGTAATATGTAGGTGAAATCACCCAAGTAGAGAGCACAATCATCTAACTAGACACAAGATCACCTAAGAGCGGAATCACCCAAGCTCAAAGCAAAATACCCAAGAAGAAACATAATCACCCAAGTACAAAGTGGATCCACCCAAGTAGGATGAATTAGACCAAGGATTTGAATAGAAATGGAATCACCCAAGTATAGAGTGGATTCTTCCAACTAGAGGTGGAACTGCCCAACAATAGGGTGAAATCACCCAAGGATGGAAAAAAGGACTAAAAAATACAATTAGAAGACACAAGATGGATGATAATGAGACAATCTAAAAATATGCACAGGTAGGCATAAGAAGACACGCCGGAAAGCATAAACCTAGATTAATCAAGTAGGTGTGACAATCAATGTAGGATCACATCGCAAGTGCTACTATACTATTTACCTACATCTAGATAGCTAGAGATCACAACCCACAAGGGTGAAGGATCTCTTACCAATGGAAACCAAAAGGAGATACCTCAGTAATCTTTATCTCAGTGCATGAAAGTACATTGTGAGTAACTTCAGGTTACAATATGCATTACCTACACCACTTTGACTAACAACTAAATGGTCTTAAGACAGGATAAAATAAGCGATCTAGTGACTCCTCTATATACTAGGAGGGTATACGAGGCACATTTGTAAACCCTATCCTATCACAAGTATGGTTCATGAATGTCAACTAAGCCATTCGAATAAACCCTGCACTCTTAACTTGGTATCTTTTGAGTATTAGAGCTTCGCTAAATACAAAGTGATTAGATTGAGGTACAACTCTCATTCTCCACCCTTTATATACCTTGTCAATTCACATGGTTAAGGTCGTACCTTGGGAGGATAAAGTCCCCAAGTAGGCCTCCTAAAAGAAAGGCTATGCTAGACATTTTTGATCTCTACGCTTGCATGAAACGCAAGGAGAGAACATACATGCAAACTAGCATTCCTAAGAAAACACTACAAGATGGATCAATTTCTAATTTCTAATACCCAAGCTCATTGAATGGTACAAGGGGAGATAATACACCAACAAATGATCCCAAACACAACAAAGAATAAATTGACCCTTTAGTGAAATTGAAGTGTTCCTAGATTAGTGGTAAAATAAAAAGTCTTTGGCCATGTCTTGCAAGAAACAATGTTAGATGTTTAATTCATCAATCTTCAACTATTCGAAGTTGCAAGAAAACATTAGTGTGATCACAATCTTAAGACAAGTTAGCAGGTTAGTATAAAAAATCTATGAAACATGATTAAGAAGCTGAAAAATATGAACACATTTATATTTTTAGAATCATCCAAGAATAGGTTAGGTTCACCCAAAAGTTTGCTTCACCCAAGAATTCATGTATCCACCTCTGTGTGAATAGTTGTGTAAAGATTCCCTAGAAATAATAGTCACCCAAAAAATTTCAAAGCAACCCAAGTGTAGCAGAATTGCCCCAAAGTAGCAAAACCACCTAAAAGATGGTATATCCACCCAAGAGTTAGCACTTGAGATCGACTCTGTATGAATAGGTTTGTAGGATTGCCCAAGAAATAATAGAGTCACCTATTTTTCTATAGAATTGCCCCTATGCAAGTGTGAGAGGGCTGACTATAGAGCCACCAAAGAGATCACAAAATCACCCAAGTGTGAGTAGATCTGCTTGTTTGCAGAACACAAACACCAAGTACCTACAACACACTATTAGAGGAAAGCTGAAGCAAAGCTGCCTTTACAAAGTCGCATCCACTTATTCAAACATGTATTTGCCTTTGCAGAACCTGAAAATGTAAAACAAATCCAAAAAGGCCAAATTTTGTTTAAAAAAATCGTGACATGGGTCCCATTGAGCATGCCAAAATGTGTGTAAGGAAAATGGTGTTCAATGTGAATTAAATTAACAACAAAATCAATCAAAACACACAAAAACAAAATAACAATCAGATTAGGCCTAAGAGAGCTCAAAACTTGATGAATTTCAATGAAACTCATGTATGTTGAAGCCCTCGATGCATTGATTAGCCCAAGATGATTGATTTGGATGTGTGCTCACTTGTTTCCTTTTTCTCAAGGTTGCATGATATAATAAAAATGGTTGTGTTGCGTATATGAGGAGAGGAGAGATGAAATGGATGGATAAAATTAGATCTTAAAAGATCAAGGGTTGGGAATGGATGTGACACCTTAAGGCATGAGATGATGCCAAGTGTCAAGTGGAGGATGAATGTGAGGGAAATTGTACTCTTGGAGTATGGAGATGAGAATTTTTCATACATGAAAAGATTATCCTCACTCTCCAAGGTAAGGGGATGAGGGAGAATAAAGGAATTCTTTAATTCCTTTGAAGTACTTTGGAGTACTTTGAAAGGGAAACCCATGTGGGTGTCCCTTCCAATATGGGAAGTATTTAATGAAAGAGGGTATTAGGTGGGTAGATAGAAATAGAGAGGTGATTAGCCTTTCGTAATCACATGATTAGAAATGTGCAAATGATTAGAGAGGGGTGAGGTGGGGATTAGGATTAGGATTAGTGCAAGTGAGGGAGTATAGAAGATGTGACACCTCCTAATCAATGATTAAGTGTGTGCACGTGATTAGTGAGGGGATTAGGATTAGGATTAGGGGGTAATAGAAAATTATTAAAGATGTGACATATGGGGAGAATTAAAAAAATATAAATTATTTATTTAATTTTTGGAAGAAAGGGAATAAGGTCGAGAAATAGGAATTAAATTAAATAAATAGGGAAATTTATTTAATTTAATAGGTTTGAATGAGAATAAGGATGGGAACTAGGAATTTAATTGAACAAATATGGATATTTATTTGATTTAATAGATGAAAAGGATATAGACGAAAAATAAGATAAAATTGACCAAATGATAGTGGTCAATTTTAGGTGTCTATATTGGTAAAATTAGATTTTTCTAATGGTCCTTTTGTGAAAATAAGAATGAATGTAGCGAAAGAGGTATGAAAGCAACCACTAGATTATGAGAACCTTATATTTTGTTGTTGAAATTATTCTAATGTAGGACATTTGGCCAAAGGGTGTCTAGATAAAAATGGATCCTTAGCAGTGTTACTTAGTGGAAAGACATTTCCCCAAGTGATCAACTAGTAGGAAGCTCCTTTGATTCTATGCCTAATAACCTAACTAATCAATCAAAATTTATAAAGGATAAGTCATTTGAGGGTGAGGAAACTCAATCAGTGGACCAAGTAGAGGAATTTGGAAAGGAAAGTACATATAGGAAACATAAAGAGAATAAGTGTTTTAAGAAGGATAGAGTAGAGTCCTCGAAAGAGCAACAAGATTTTATAGTAATTTGAAAATAAGATGTTTTAAGTTTCAAAAGGAAGACAATCTTAATTTTTTGTTGTATTGTTAACAAACTAGGTAGAGAAGTAATATTTGGATGGGATGCATGTGGTTGATTATTTCTACTTGAAGGATGATTTCCCTTTAGATATTAGAGGGGATAGTGACAAAGAAATATACCATATTGTCAGTACCCTAGAAAGAGGTGGTTGAACCATAGTATAAATTTAAAAGACTAAAAAGAAAAATAAATTCTCTAAGATTATGATTTTAAGAGCACGTGTTAAAAAATAAATGTATATATTAAGAAGATAAGATGACGAATGTATTGCTCTTATGATTTTACAATATCTTTTGAAGAGGTATTTGTAAGCGGTAACTTTGTTTCTTTCAAGGAAGGGACTCAATTGTACCTTGGCTAAATTACTTAAAAAATCCATACAATTAATTTATACCCTATTGAACCTTGAATAGATATGAGTTGAGGTTAATTAATGTACATTGAGATAATTTGAGTAATATGAGATAAAAAATGTTGAAATGATTAAGATGAGAATCAAGGAATATAGAAACTAGTGTAGTGTTGATTTTGAATGCTATGATTGTTTGAGATGTGATAAAATTGAAAACTAATATTTAATTAGTGATCAAAGACTCGTAACAAAAGAATCACAAGTTTTCTAGATGTTGGGATAGGGTTGTGCCATGATCTAGACCTTGGGACATTTTCCCTTGGTATGGTTGTGTTCATTATAGAATTTTAGCTCTATTATCTATAGACCCTATTCATCATTATGTGTAACAACACTTGAGAAAGTGTGGTGTTAACATACACTATAAAGGATTTGCTATGTATTGAAGGAACACCATTCAACTTTCTTGATGATAGTTAATCCCTTAGGTTGATTTGAAAAATATGAAATATAGAAAACTGAAAGTGATTGATGTTGATTACTAGTTGTTCTATCTAATACAACATGAGATTGAGTCATGTATTGGTTCTCTATGATGTGTATGATTGAATATATGGGTGTAAAATACTATGAATTAATAATGAACATGACCTAGGATAATAAATTTAAATACATAATCATGGACACACAATTCAAAACTTTTGGTGCATAGTTCAACAAGTGACAACTATATCTCAAGATTGTTAACCTTGAAAGAGAGAAATAAAAAAAATTAAAACTAGACGACTAGATTGTATCTATAATTCTATCTAGAAGATAAGATTGTATGCACACTCTAACCTCAAAAGATAAATATTGTTAAAAATCCAAAATAAATAATGAGCCTATACAATTATAGCATACACCCAAAGTGATGTAAAACGTACACATAAAAGCATTAATACGTACTTCTATTCTCTATATCTATAAATTTTATTTAGAGAGAATATAATATAATATAATATTATAGAAGACTTGTAATGTCCATGAGATCGAGATGGCCTATGGGACAATAGGCCCTGCTATTTTTTCTTTATGAAGTCCTTATCTTTTATTATTCAATTTGTTAATGAGCTCTCCCATTCTCTTAACCTTCTTATTGAATAAATTGTGAAAATATGTTGCTACTAAATTATTTATGTACTTGACCCATATATATTTGTATGCATTGTAATCTAGAATAAAGTGTTTATCTGTTTCCATTGTCCTTGTTATGCAAAAGACACATAGCCTCTCTTCCTAAGCCTCTTTTGGCCTTTTCCAACTACCTATTTTTACATCGAAGACAATGTGAGTTAGTCCTCAACTAGGTAATGAGAATCTTTGACTCCCATGGGATATTGCCCTCTAAATAGGCCTTTTGTTGATGGTCCGAGGTGGGGTTAAATTCTTCAAGTTAATATTTCTTTTATCCTTAACCTCTTTTCCCACATAGCCTTGTGAAACTTATTTACAACAAAAACTTTTATTTCTTGACCATTATTAGGGAAAACATTCAAGTGAATGTGCCACTTGTTCGTCCACTTGTAATTTTGCTTCATCCACTACCTTTTTCTTTCATTCAAGACATCTTGAAACACAATATTGGGCCAAAGATTTGCTTGCATTTGCTCAATTATTTTCATATATCTTAAAAGACACATCATACTGATTACTTAATACAAATTGCATTGGTTTCAGTTAGAAGAATCTCACAAGGGACCAATGCTTTTAACATGAATTTGCTTGTGACCATGTGTTATTGATTTTTTTATTTGCATCCATTTACTGTCAGAAGTATTGCTAGCCCAAATTTCACATCGACAAAGCACCACTGGAATTACCAGTAGTCCAAATAGAGTTTGAATAATGAGAGAGATTTTTTCTGGATTTGACTGTGTGTTGTTTTTTTTGCATCAACGTTTCGAATCACACTCCGTGATTCATCATCAGGATGAAAGAGCTGTGAGAATAGAATGAAAGATTGCAGACCAAGACAGGATAAATATAGGGTGGGAAAGAAAAGGAAATTGAAATAAAATAAAATTCTATACAATGCAAGAAGGGAGAAAGAAAAAATAAACTAAAACAAGAAAGTCAAAAATCCGTTCAAGATCAACTTAATATTCTACACATTCTAGAGACAAGAAGAAATTTATGAAACAAAGACTAAGGAAATAAAAGAAGCAAGTGTTAAAAATAAATTCCAATTACCAATGATAGAAAAAGAACTTATGAAAATTACATATATGTGTGTGTGTGTAAGAGTGAAAGTAAACAACATATATGTATAAAGATAAATAACATAAGTAGATGCATATATAAATGTGATAAAAAACAAAAAGTAATTGAGATATGGGAGAAAGACAAACAAAGATAGTAAGAAATGCTAAAGAAAATGTAAGATAAAAAAATTAAAAAACAAAGCCCACCAATCAATGATATAATAAAATGAAATATTATGAAAAAATAAATATGAATATAAAATGTATATTAAAGAAAATAATAATATGTATATGTATAAGTTGAAGTAAGAAACAAATAAGTAAAAAATGACATAAGTGAAAGTAAATCTCTATGACATAATAAAAATCAACAGATAACTAGATTAGGAAAAAATAAAAAATTTGAAAACAAAGATTAATAGGAAATGACAACGTTAACAAACAATGAAATGTATAAAAAAATGTATATGGAATATGTATATTTAGAAAAGAGTATAAAAATATGTATATATAAGAAAGATAAACTAAAAAATTAAAGGAAGGAAGCCTATTAGAGGAGGAAGAAAGGAAAATAATGAGACAAAAATGCTAACAAATAAATAAATGAAGATATAAGGAAACCAAAAAGAACTATTAAAGAAAACAAAACAAACCTAAAGAAAGGTTAGAGAGAAAAGGTAACTTAAAAGGATAGAATAAAAACTTAAAAAGCCAACAAAAAAGAAAAGGGGAAAATGAGCCAAAAGGGAGAGAATGAAGAAATGGAAGAAGCAAGATAAATAAAAATATGAAAAGAACTCAACAAATGCAAGAACATGACAAAATGGAATTATAAGACGATAATAAGACAGAGAAGAAAGGTTAGAGCGAAGAGCTACAGATAAGAAAAAGGGGGGGACTAGGAGGGGGGTGGGTTGAGGGTATTGGAGTTAGACAAGAGGGGTTTCCAAGAGGAGCTTAGGTTCCAACCTTCGTCACGATTAAGGTTTGAGGGGTGGTTTTGGATTGCAATAGCTTCTTTTAGCTTTCTTTTAAAGAAATTATTTTCAATGGAAAGGATTTGAGTGTTTTCGAGACAGATATGGTGCTTTTTTGAGGATGAGTGGTCAGCTAGGGCAGATTTGACGATGCGCTCATGCTTAATGTCTGCGCAATGCTCTTTGATTCTGGTTCTAAAGGATCGTCCTGTTTCACCTATGTACGGGATACCACAGGAGCAACTGACTTTATAGACACCAGAATCTAAGTAAATATCTTTGGGGTCTTTGAGAGAGGGAATGTGATTTTTCAAGGTCGCAGGGGGTTTGAAAGCACAATGAATGCCCTTTTTTTGAAGGATTTTTGTGATTTTCTGGGATAAACCTTCAATGTAAGGAAGGGTAGCATTGAAAGAGGGTTGGGAAGATTTGGGTTTCGGAGAGAAATTGGATTTGGTAAGATTGAAGGTTCGAGAGATTTGCTTGTTGCTATAACCATTTAAAAGGAAGACATGGCGGAGATAATCTAGCTCATGGTTTAAGTTTTCTTCATCACAAATACAAAAGGCTCGCATGGTTAAGGTTTTAAGGATGCAAGCCTTTTGGGCAGGGTGGTGGTAGGAGGAAGAGTGAAGGTAGAGGTCGGTGTGGGTGGATTTACGATAAACACTGCGACCTAAGGATCCGTTTGATTTTTTGGAGAGCAAAATGTCAAGGAAAGGGAGTTTGAATAGTTTCCTAATCCCATAACTCTACCTTTGTATCTATTTTGAAAGTAAAAAATGTTCTTTACCATTCCAAAATTATTTTTTCTCTGTAAATTCCCTAACTAAACTTATTATTGAAGTCAATCCCAAAATATTTATACTCCATTACTTCCTCTAAAATAGATACTTACTTTAAAATAAAAATTAAAATGGTTCATTTTCTTTATGTTGAAAAATGATCATATCTTGATCTCACTAATATTAATTTCCATATCCACATCTTTATAAAAGTGTTCAAATGCTCTTACGACCCTTGTAAAACCTAGCAATCAAAATAAGATAATTAACTTACAAAAAAAGGATCTCTTTCTTGCTAAGAAACATCATAAGTCCCTTCTTACATCTATGGAAATTGTTAAGAGGAGCAAGTTTTATGTACTCTTGGAGAAAACTAATCATTATGTAATTTGCAAGCTACAACTGTTTTGTTTTTGCATATGTTTAGTATTGATTTTTGTTGATGTTGATTCCTTTATGACTCCTTTTCATGATTCTTATCTTGAAAGCACCTTTTGTACATTATTTTTTACTATTATTATATGCCTTTTTCCAATAAAAATAAAACAAAAGAGGATTTCTTTCAACCAAATTGCCAAAGCTCTAAGTTGCCGAAGCGCTGATCACATGAGCACCGCTACAGTCGAGGGCTAATACTTCTTTCACAAGGGTTAAAAAAGATTCTCTCTGACTCGCATTTACCCGTGGTCCGATCTCAAACGTACGGCCGTTAGAATTAATTCTACTGCGGGAACAGCCTTTTTTGGCCGCTAATCCCGTGGAATGGAGATGCGACGGGCATGCCGAGTTTATTAACTACATAAACCATGGTAATCATGGCATTTCTTGTTCTTTCTCTCTCCTCTTCTCCTCTCGTCTGGATCGATCGGTACGATATATCACATTATACACATTAGTGGTACGTCTCGTGATCGATCCGGGTGCCCGAGCAAACAAACAAAAAGGTTCTATGGAGGGCTGGAGTTATTATTTATCTGGGATCTCAGCTGAAATAAAGGGGCAAGAGGAAGACAATTGCAGAACTGAAGATTCCTATTGTTGATCTAGTTTGATTATTTTTCGTTTTCTCATTTTGGGTGTAGACGTGGCGAATGAGCTGGATGAGCTCTGTCAACCGCCCTGGCAGGCTGAGAGGAGGCTTACGGGCTGCCATGGAGGTCTCTCCTGGCAAATTCCTGCTGTGTTTTTTCGGGCTTTCCTTCATCGGATGGCTGATTGTCAAGTAAGTTGCTTCTTTAGATGTCTTTACTAATTTCTCACAATAACATAGTAGTCTATGGAAACGCATAGCCCAAGAGTACATAATTGTCCAGGGCAAGCCAAAGCCAAGGCTGTGCCATACTAATAGTCTATGGAACTACAAAGCCAAAGGAAAATTCAACGGTAAGGTTGCATTACAATGCGGAGTGTGAAGTTCACAGAGAGCAAATCAATTCATTCCCTTCTCGATTATAGGAATTTCCATCGTTAATTTTGATGAGAAATTCACATGCTTTTGTGTCTCCCCTCTTTAATGAGGGCAGGAATAGGTTCAAACCTCTATATGATGTACTTAACTCGGACGCCACGCTACAATCCATGATTATTAGATGATGTTTGTAGAAACACAAAGCCAAAGCTGCACTAGCATGCAAATTCTAACTGCATAGGCAGAGAATCAATTTGCGACGACGCATAATTGAGCGTAGGCTTCTATTGTTGTTTTCTGGCTAGAAATTCCTATACTTTTGCAAGTTTTTCCTCCTCAAGGAGTTTCGGTGTAGAATTAACTTCAGGATTTCAAGGCAAAAGGGTGCCACTGTCGGTGGAGTAATCCACAACTCATAGATGATATCTCAGCCTGGAGTTCTTTGAAGTTTTCTTTGACCAATGCTTTAATTTTGTCATTTATATAATTTAAAGTATTTTCTCGAAGACTGCTTCAAAAAATATGCCCAGTTAAACTTATTTTTCCTGAAATGTTTCACCCAGAAAATATACCACAATTGCTTACTTGCACTTAAGAATGATTAAAAGAATTTATACTTTAGATGTGGATTTTTAAAATTCACACAATCCTTGCCACTTGGAATCAATAATGCTTATGGAAAATAATATTGTAAAACTTAGTGAATTTGAATGCTTCCAGTAAATTTCTCATAGTTTTGTAATTGCACCTCTGAAGGCTTGGCTTTAAGGACTTTAGATTATAGATGCAAATTTTACTAACCCTGCATCGTGAATCCTTTGGAAAAAATTAAAAAGTAAACTTGCCGATTTGAAATGCTCAATCAGTAAATATTCCAAAATTGTAGACTGTTATCTAAGAATGTGTTTAATAACTTAAATTCTAGGTGCAGATTTTATTTAACACTTTGCATTGAGAATGCTTTGGAAAAAATATATGCTAAATCTTGCTGACTGGAAACGTTTCATCCAGCAAACAATTAAAAAATTCTGCACTTGCATAGAAGAATGCTATAAATACCATACGTTCTAGATGCAGATGTTCCTTAACACTTTTCTTCAAGAAAAAATTGGAAAATTTACATCATAACTTGCATCTAAGTATGTTTTAAAGACTTCATAATCCAGATCCAGATTTAACTTCACCCTCTGTATCAACAATTCTTTTAGAAAAATTACATCGTAAAACTTGATGAATAAAAATGATTTGTCTAGTCAATATTGTATAATTCTTTTCTAGATATAAGAATTCTTTAGATATTTTACATCCTGGATGCAGTTACGTAAACTTTTGCATTGAGGATGCTTAAGAAAAATTACACAGTAAAACTTGCTGAACTTAAATGCTTCAATCGGCATGCATTCCAAGATTCTTTACTTGCATCTAAAATTTCTATAAGTACCTTATATTCTAGATGGAGAATTTACTTGACCCCTTGCATCCTAAATGTTTGAGAAAGAGTAAGTACATGGTGCAACTTGCTGAATTGAAACACTTCATCCATAAAATATTCCAAAAAATGCATACATCTAAGAATATTTTACAAAAACTGCACTTTGAAACTAAATACATATTTTACTTACCCCTTTCCATCAAGAATGCTTGAGAAAAAATACACACTAGAACTTGCTCGAATGAAATGCTTCATCCAGCAAAAATTTCAAAACTCTGCGTGCATATAAGAATGTTTTAAAAACCTTAATATTATATTATCAGATTATTCTTAAAACCTTAGCATCAAGAATAGCTGGGAAAAATTATATGCTACAACTGGCTAAATTGAAATGCTTCATCCATCAAATATTCCAAAATCCTGCATTTGCATCCAAAAATGCTATAAAGACTTTACATTCTAGATGCAGATTTCATTTATCCCATTGCATCTGAACTGCTTTGGAAAAATTACATTGAAAAACTTCCTGAATTGAAATGCTTCATCCAACAACTATTCTAAACTTTGTACTTGCATCGCATATGCTTTAAAGAATTTACATTTAAAATCCAGATACTACTTAACCTTTGGATGGCAGATGCCTCAGCTACCAATTCTTTAAGAATATTGCTCTGTAAATAAATTTTATAAGCGTGGATGGTAAATAACCGTGGATGGCAAAGCCCTTTTAATTACTGTGGATGGTAAATAACTGTATCAATTATAAATTTTATCACAATGTTCATTAGAGGGAATTGAACTTGTGACCCCCTTAAATGAATGACATGCTCACAGTAAAAGGTCATTACCTCATGGATATGTTTACCGGTACTTTAAATTTTATGTCTCTCAAAAGTTTCGGTCATGAGTGATTAAAAAAATATGCATTGGTAAAACTTGTGAACATGAAATGCTTCATGAAAATATTCCAAAATTATGTACTTGTATCAATGAGAATTTTAAAGATGTTATATTATACATGTAGATTTTACATTTTAAAATGTTAGGTAAACACTTCTCAAGTAAGTTTTTGTTTTATGTAATTTTTGCATGGCACATACTTAAAGACGGCGTTTTTGCTAAAATTCCAATCACGATGACTAATTACCTAATGCTTTGAAAACATTGAATTAATCACACAAATCATTGAAATGTAAAATTGTGGAAATGAGAAAATGGGAGCATACATAGATAATTACTCCTCATAACTTGTTTTTCATTCCTTTGAAAAACATTCAAGGAAACCTCCACAACCGATAAAACTCACAATTGCATGGAAATCAATTGTATCTTACATTCAATTTTCTAGGCCTGCAGAAAACTTGGTCTTTCAATCTATGTTCCTAGGGGATGCCCCTACCATTTTTTGACATGTCCCCTTACCAGGGACATTTCGAGGACTTAGGGATGCCTTGGAAATGCGCCCCCCATTGTCTCCAAACAAACAAATTTGGCCCTAATGTCCCAAAAACATCCCAAAAACATAGGGACTTCTTGGGAACATCAATGACATCTCTTGACCGTCCTGTGGACAGCTAGCCATCACTTTCAATTACACTCAATTTCTTTTGTAAACAATGCTCAAAATATTTTTGAAAATATTTTATTTTTCTTTTGTGGTTTCCCACACCACTCTCAACACTAAATGAGAGATTTTGGTCTACAAAACACCAGATTTTCAAGCTCTGTTATGGTGTATGACAGTCACATGTTGTCAGGGTTGACTTTGCAAGTTTTGAAAGCAGTTTTCAGCCATTTCAATTGGTAAAATAGCAGGGTTTTCAAGATAAAATTAGGGAAAACCACACCTAAGATTTCAAGCTCCATTTGTATCTCTCAAGGTGATGTTTCAATCCCAAGATAGTGATTTCATATCACTGAAAACAACAGTTTTTAGTTGTTTTTGCAGTCACAAAATTGCAGGTTTGCGACATATAACAGCAAAGGTTTCAGTCTTATTGAGGCAGTCTCCTTTCCAATCTCAATACAAAGCCAATAACTAATTGTCTCTTTTGTCAACCACTACAATTTTGAGACAATGGAGATAGGCTCATTGATTGCACAAGTTCTTTGCAAGTTTAGGGGTAGCAGCATATTTTCTATGTTTTTGTCATTTTGTAGTTGGAACTTGCAGCCTTTGGGCTTTTTTTTGTAAATGTTATGTATAAAGATCTATAATGTATATGATGAGTACCATATCAATGTTACTATATGAATATTTGAAATTTAATTTCCCTATATTTTTAAAAATTCCCTATATTTTTAATAGCTGTCTCCTATCGTCCCCTAAAATGGCCTCCAAAAAATTTGTCCCTGAAACTTGTCCCCTCATTCCCTACCATCCTCATCCCGAAAACTTGGTGGAACATAGATTAATCCTTAGAAAGACAATGTGAATAAAATGCTTATAGTCTTCTATCTTGCTCCTATCTTTATAGTAATTTAGCTTAAAATCTAATCTTCCAAAATAGCAATCTTATCTCATGCGGGAGCTGACTTGGAAGATAAGTCTAAATCATTAGTGATTATCTACACTTTATTAGCTAAATTTTTCTTCCACTTTAATCACTAAAGTGAAATCCAAAATAGACTAACTTGAACCACTTGAACTTTTCCTTGCACTTTCACATTGAATCTGTGTGGAGGTTTTTATCCGAGCAAAAAAACTCAACATTCTCTATAAGAGAGGAAGGAATTCTGCACCAATCCAAGTTTGTCTTTGAAGACTTCAAACTTAAATGGCTTGATTAGAATATCAACTACTTGTTGATCTATGGAAATGTACTGGAGCTTAATTGTTCCCTTATGGACCTTGTCTCGGATGAAGTGATATCTGATCTCTATGTGCTTGGACTTGTCATGAAACACTAGATTCTTCGAGAGTTTAACACAACTCTGGTTATCACAATAAATCACCGTGGGATCCAACTCTTGATCAAACAACCCTGCAAGTAACTTGTGAAGCCAAATGGCCTCACAGCTAGCGATATGAGTTGCCATATACTTTGCCTCTGTTGTGCTTATTGCCACTGAAGTTTGCTTCTTGCTGAACCAGGATACCATTCGTAAACCCCAGCTGAAGCAACACCCCGAGGTGCTCTTTCTATCTGTTGCACTACCTACCCAATCAAAGTCTGGATATCCCTGCAACTTCACTTTACTATCTCTAAGATATCTTAGCCCATACTCCACTATGCACTTCAAATATTTGAGCACATGTTTTGCTGCTACCCAATGCTCTTGCCTGGGCTCCACCATGAACTGATTTTCAAGGTGTTCATTGCACAACATAAATCTAGTTTAGTGTTGACCAAATACATAAAAGGGACATATGAGTTGTCTGTACCATGTGGGATCAATCACCTCCAAATTTGAAGATGTTACACACTTCAGATTAGTGATCATAAGTGTGGCCAAAGGTCTACGATCCTCCATCTAAAATCACTGTAGGATCTCAACTACATACTATGCCCAAGGAAAATCTCTCCTGGTCTTTGCCAAACCTCTAACCTCAAAAAGTAATGCATTTAGGCCAATGTCCTTCATCTCAAACTCAATAGATATATCTGTCGCACACCTTCCAATGAGCTTCTTTGCACATGTAATGAACAAATCATCTATGCACACCAAAATAAAAAGATCAGATCCAACAACTATGTAATAAAGATTAGAATCTGCTTGACATTTGATGAAGCCCACACTTAGCACATATTCATCTATCATCGAATAGCATGCCCTGGGTTCCTATTTGAGTCCATACAAGGCTTTCTTAAGCCTCCAAGCATGGGATTCTTCTCATTTATCTCAAAGCCTTGAGGCTGCTCTATATGCACTTTTTCTTTAATGAGATCATTAAGAAAAGCTGCCTTAACATCCATCTGATGTATTTTCCTGCCCTGACTAAATCTAAAGAAATAACTATTCTAATGGAAGTGTATTTGGTGACTAGAGCAAAAGTCTCTGCATATTTCACTCCCTCCTTTTGGGAGAACCCTCTCGTCACAAACCTCGCTTTGTACTCTTCAACGCTGCCATCTGCAACATGCTTGATTTTATAGAGCCACCTGGAACTCACAATTGACTTTCCTTCTGGTCTTGGCCCAATGCCCCATACATTGTTTGTCATGATAGAGGTGTACTCCACTATGGCATCCTACCAAACTTGCTGTTCTACAACTTCCTAAAAGTTGGAAGTCTCTAAATCATTGGTGTTAGTCACCAATGTTGCTAGAACTGGTTCACCTTGTAACCTATAAAGATTGCTTCTCTAACCCCTATCACCTATGTTGTAATTGGGCTAGATCCCATTGGCCTGATAAGAACTTGTTGATGCTTGAATTCAATTGTAAAACCCTTATCCTCCATTATTGAAACTGAAAGAAAATTCTTCTTGAGTCTAGGAACAAACAAAACTTCATCAACCTCTAAAGAGATACTTGACTAAAGTTGAAAGGGAATAGTACCAACTCCTTCTATTGAATACTTGGCACCATTACCAAGTTCAATCTGAACTCCAAAATTATGTTTCCTGAAATTGGTAAAATATCCCTTAACTGACGTCATATACCTAGAAGCCCCACTATCCACATACCAATCATTCCTCAAAATGTAAGAAACCGTTGAGAACTCCCTCTCAAACTTGGTAGCAAATTCGTCCATCTGAGTTTTTGCAAAGATTATTACCTCCTCCCGTTGCTGCTTTCCTTGGTTCTTCTTGTCTGGACATTCTGATGCATAATGAACAAACATATGACAACTAAAACACTTGATTTTAGTCAAGTCCGTTTTCCCTGGCTGTGAGGATGCTTCCTTACTCTTTCCTTTACCCTTGATGTTTGTTTCCATTCTTGTTTCAAAATCTAGGTTATGAATTGTTGAAACCGTAGCTACTAGCTGCTCTAGCCAATGCTAAAAAACCTTAGTTTGTCACTCCCTAGCAAAACCTAGCTGCTAGAAAATTTTGTGTATTTAGAAAACCTCCTGAAATAAACCCTAGTTGTTGGTTTTTCAAATCCACTGGTAGCAAACCTTAGCTGGCCCCTTTGTGTCTAAAAACACCTGAAATAAAAAACCTGGTTTGCTGCCCTAGCAAATGTTGCCGCCTCCTTCTACCCTAGTTGCGGCTACCCTAGCTGCTGGAAAATTTCTTCAAAGAAAAAAAATGGCGTAAAAATCTTTGCATAAAACTGAAAATCTGTCAATAGAAAACCTTGTCCGCAGTCATAGAAACCCTATGATTTTTCAAAAATTAACTCACAATTTTTAACCTTTAAAAAAAATTGTGATTTCAGACAATCTCCAGCCTGCAATTTTCAAACTATTTGGTCACACTTTTCCTCACGAAAATCAGATGCGATTTTGCTCACAATTTCACTTAGGAAAAAAATCACTGTTTTCATTCACAAAAAAATCTGCAATTTCTTCCTCTCCTTGGCTGTGCAATTTCTTCACAAAACTCTACACAAGTTTCCTTTTGATTTTTAACATTAAAATGGTTGCGATTTTCCTCACGAAAATAACCTGGGAAATTTTTCCTTGCTACTTCAATGAGGCTTTGATAACATGTTAAATTCCAATCACGAAGACTAATTACCTAATGCTTTGAAAACATTGAATTAATCACACAAGTCATTGGAATTCAAAAGTGTAGAAATGAAAAAAAATGGAAGCATACATAGTTAATTAGTCCTTATAACTTGTTTTTCATTCCTTAGAAAAATTTACAAGGAAACCTTGACAATTGATGTAACTCACAGTTGCACAGAAACTAACTGTATCTTACGTTTAGTTTTTTAATTTTCCAGTCCTTTGGAAAACTTAGTCTTTCAGTCCTTCAATAGACAATGTAAGTGAAATGCTTACAGTCTTCTATCTTGCTCCTATCTTTATACTGATTCAGCTAAAAATCTAATCTTCCAAGATAGCAATCTTATCTAATGCAGGAAATGACTTGGAAGATAAAATCTAAATCATTAGTGATTATCTACACTTTATAAGACTTATTTAGCTAAATAAAAGACTTTCACTTCAATCACCAAAGTGAAATACAAAATAGACTTACTCAAACCACTTGAACTTTTCCCCGCACATTTACACTGAACCTGTGCAGAAGTTCCTATTGGAGCTAACAAATTCAATAATTTTAGCTAAAAGAAATGTTATTATTTAAATTTCTCCTTAAGTACTACTATTTTTGAAATCCTTCAGCAAAGACTATTTGTGAAACTTTGCTTGATATGCTTCATCTAGTGAATATTCCAAAGTTCCTTCCAGGCACCTCCTAATGCTTGAAAGACTCAATATTCTAGATGCAGATTTTACATTCCAAATGTTAGATAAAATTTTCAACAATTCTGTAGTTGTACATTAGAGTTTCATCGTTTACTACTTTAAGGCCTCTGCACTCTTTGATGCGTCTGATCCTTCAGCTAAGAATGCTTTAAGGCCTCTGCACTCTTTGATGCGTCTGATCCTTCAGCTAAGAATGCTTTAAGTCCTCTGCACTCTTTGATGCGTCTGATCCTTAAGCTAAGAATGCTTTAAGTTTTATGATATAAATGTCTACTCCAAGACTACTATTAAAACATATGTGAGGAATATGTGCTATTTACAAGTGCTTTAAACAATTGAATACCCTTTAATGAACAAGTGCCTGCTGCAGAAGATACATTTTTTTCCTGAAGTGGACATGTGTGAGGCCATTTGCCCATCAAAATACTGCACCCTTCTATACACCATACAATCTTGAATGGTGACATAGCCTTCTACAGCAGGACATCTTATCAAGTAGGAAATTTCTGATTCTCAGACTTTAGGGTGGTTTATGCATAACAGGTCCATCATCAAGGGAACAGACATTGAATAGAATCTCGTTTGCATAAAAATTACCTTTTAATAGCAAGATCAACTCATTTTTACCTTTGACATCAAACGAGTCTTCAGTAGAGGTTTTGATGGATACCTGTCTAATTTTGATAATCCTGAAGTTTCAGGTACTGTGCAATCCACTGTGAGAGATGATAGAGATGATATGGTTTGGCTTCAATAAAGAGGTGAATTTTAAGATTCACACATTATTTACATTAAGAGGCCTGGCTCAAACGTGTTAGCAATAGGGCTTTGGTAATTCTTTTTATTGCAAATTTCCCCTAGAGACGTTGGTTAAGATTTTTCATGGCAAAGGTTAATTCAATTTGGGTTGCTGAGTTGTATGCTGCTTGGCTTTTAATTGGATTTGAAGGTCCATCCAAAACACGAGATCTAATGGGTGTAGTTTTTCGTCATTTCCATCTTGCTTCCTCACAGTGTGCAACATCTGTTCTTCATTGGTCCAAGTTTCCACCTTTTGATTTGCTTGTTTTATTGATTAGGCTTCACCCTTGTATAACTCCCATTATACTGTAAGCAATTTGTTCTTCACATATGTCATGCTGGTGCCCTTAGACCCTTGACTTTCCTTTCATATTTATCCACAGATAGTGCAGGGCATCTTTACCTCCCAGATATTCTCAGATTTTGTTTGTTCTTTTGCAAAAAATCTGCAGGAAAACTCAAAGCCATCTCTCTAAACAGATGCAAAGCAGCTGTCCCATAGACTTAGTCTGAAATTGCAAATTGAGATTCTGAAACAAATCACTAGCATTTTAAAAAATTCTGCTAATACCATCCTGGAAACTTAAGGTCAATGATATAGCATCCATTTTAGACTTTTACAGAAAATCAGGGATCCAAAATTCAAATGAGAAATGAATCTATTCTTTGTAAAACCTTACAAAAATGTAAATATCTGGAAATAGGAAACAGTAGACTAAGTCTGCAAATTTGTTTATACTACATTAAAGATGTTGAAACCCTGCAGGCTGTTGTTGAATGTTTTAAATTTCAAACTCATATGCCTGTTGACACCTTTGCTAAAATTCCTGAACCATGATGCTAAAACTCTGCTAAATTGTTGTGTATTGACTGATAGTAGAGGGTGAAGAATGCTGTAGGCTAAGCAAGTAAGCGGAGAAAACTAAACACTGGAGAAAAATGATCCAAATTAGATGGTTTGGGGACTTTTCTACTGCTTTGTTGGTTCCAAGACAAAATTAGGGTTTATAAATTGGACTGTTATGGGTTTACTGCAATGTTTAGTTTTGTATGGAACATGCAGGAGATGTATTCTGATTCCTGCAGGTATCCCTTTTTCTGAGAGGCATCTTCTGGAAACACCAAGAGGTCTCAGAAATGTGGTAGATGTTTGGGGGTGTCTCCTATTATCCTCAAACTTATCTACTATACAGGAGATGCATCTGGGAAACAGACGTGCGCCCCACAGTTCGGAGATATGTCTTTCGATATCAGTGATTTAGGGACCCTATTAGTCAAGGTAATTCTCTATAAGATGATTTTAGCAGGCACTTGGTGATAACTCCACAGTTGTTACTTCAGAAAACAAGAAAGGGTAGTTCCTTTTTGCAGCTGGATGTACCATGAAGCAAACCATTTTTGCTCTTATATATTGGTTGTGGCATATATTGCAGGCCTTTTATACTCCCTGTGCTTATCAAACTTGATTTCTTTGTTTCTTTTATTTTGCTAGAGGAGTTGTCCATTTTTTGGATGGCTGTTATTCCTAAACTTGTTTTAGTGGTTCAGACTAACTTCCTTTGGACATTTGTGGACAAATATAATTTTGATTATAAATAAGCTAGTATAGATATCTTAAATACATCTATCTAAAAAATGCTGAGTGATATTAGTTATTTTATTTTACTTTAGAACTATTTTAAGAAATATTTCATTTTATTTACATTGTTTTGTTTATTTTTATTTGAAGAGCTATTTTTATTCTAAGTCATAGGGTTTGCCAAATTTTGGCCATGAAGTTAGCTGAATTTCGGCCATGAAGTTAGCTGAATTTCGGCCATGAAGTTTGAAATTTGGCGAACTTTAAAAGAAAACCTAAAAAATGTTCTAGTTCACCTAACTTTAAAAGAAAACCTAAAAAATGTTCTAGTTCACCTAAAAAATTCGTATGGAATAGGGCATAAGTTTTTTTATTAAAATATATCAGAAAAAAGACCGAGTCTCAAATCTGATATGCATGCGCTGTTTCTTTAATCACCAGTTGCGGGCAGTATACAATCAATTTGTCTGAGCGCCATGTGCTTTTGTTTCTAGGCCATCTCAATTGATTTGTCTGAGTGTCTTTTTCTTTTATAAAACTCAAGGAATGAATTAATTCGCGTACTTTTTTTCATACAGTCGTCACTTTTTCTTCTCGTGAAATGTAATAAAGTTACTCTTACGCTTTTATTTCTCCATGGACTTCAATTCAGTTATGTATTTTTTCTTTTAAATTGGTCTATACTTAAATTGTCACCTTGTAACTTACAATCCACATTAATCCGTGGTAAAAAGACTTTAAACTATTTTTCCCTATTATGGTAATCTTATTCTTTTGCTTTTCATTAATTAAGCATCATTTCTTATTACTTCAACTTTTTCCTTGCTAGACATTTTACTTTGCTTATTTATTTTTCTTTTTGTTTTAAATAATTGGATTTTTTTTTTAATTTTGTTTTGTATTCAATAATAAATATATTAAAATTTAATATTTTAAAATATTTAAATAAAATTTTTAAACACATTTATATTATAATAATATAATTTTTAAAAATTTATTGTAATGTATTCAAAGTTACCATTATATTATTTTATTTTTATGCCTTTATTATTATTCTTTTTTAAATTCAAATTTATATAAGGCCACAATTTTTTTTCCAATTTTTTCCCTTGTTGAACTTCATCTAAATTTTATTGTTGTCGAACACGAACATGAACTCAAACCTTGCGACAGTTTTTATTTACTTAAGAGTTTTTATTTTTTTTATTTTTTTATAGGTAAGTGCTGTCAAGGGGACAACTCCCGAAAAATACGTTCAAAAAATGCATGCCTTATCCACTAGGGGTGCATTGACACAAATAAAAACTTTCCTTCTAGCCTAATATGCAACAACCCAAAAATGGGTGTGACCACAAATTATACCTCCAAAATTCCTTCTTTCTTTGAGGATCTTAGGGACATTGGATGTTTTTGTTTTGAAGGTGGAGATTTCTTTTTCTTCACCTTCGTCCAAGCCTGTTGGTCATCCGAGGAAGGATGCTGACCCAAGCACGAATCCACCAGCAAGGAAGAACCAGGGTTGCAATCCACCGTAGTAGCCATCGAAAGCGAAGAAGAGACAGAATTGGAGACCTCCAAAGATGGAGAAGTAATGCCAACATCGTCTTGCTTTGAATCAGGCTTGGGCACCTAAACATAGTAGTCTTCCACAGCCGAGTGGGAGGGGACCAGATTCGGAGCAGTTTTCTGCAGTGTAGGAGTGAAGGCACTAGCATTCTTTATAGAAGGTGAAACAACATAATGTCTGGATTCAGCCCCAACCCACCATGAGGGGTGCTGTTTGGGGCAGCATTGGCATTCTCCCCAAAATGTCTTTTACTGCATTGTGTAGTGACATGTTCTGTAGCAAAGCAAATTCGACACTTAAATGCAATCTTTTCATAATCTATCGGTTGGCGCAACCTTCTTTTTCCAACTTTGAGAAAGATTTTTGCTGGGAGGCCATTTGAAACATCCATTTCTACACATAAGCGAGCAAAAATCGAATTTTCATAGTTGACTGTTTCATTGGAGAGACCATGGTATTTCCCCAAGCTGTTGCCAATTGCTTTCAGACAGTCAATTTCCCAAAATTGTAATGGGAGGTAAGGTAAATGGACCCATAAAAATGCAGATGAAAATGACTCTATGCGTGGATCAAATGAAGGGGACTAGGTTTTCATGTACAGAAAATCCCCTTGGAAGAACCAAGGCCCTGTTTTTAACACCATTTCCTTGTCATCCATAGATTCAAATTCTAGGATAAAAAACCCTTTCGCACACGGGTAAATGCTGATTTCATCTACTAGATATTCCTTCCAGTTTGCCTCAATCCATGAATGGAGGTCACATAATTTAGGCCAAATCTTAGTAAATCTACAAATTAGTGCGTGATCTTGCAAGTAGTCTTCTCTGTCACAGACAAGGCCATCTAGACTGATCTCAGGGGCAGATGCTTGCCGAACGGCAAATGGAGGATGCAAAGAGGCCCCGCCGTGAAGCCTAAGAGGCTTTGATTCTCTCTTGGTAGGGGATTTATCGGTAGACACCGAGCCCAGGGAGCGCCCTGGCTCATGAATGTCCTTACGCTGAGAGGAAGGGCCGGCAGCAAGGGCGTTGGCGAAGCGTTTCTGCTTGCAGCCTCCGCCATCCTAGTGCAGATCCAGCGAACCATCCGCTGCATGCTTAGCAAAATCCACATTGCCATTTTTCGGACTCAACATTTCCGCTAGTGAAGATTTAGGGTTTCGCTCGGGAATGCCACACACTTGAACATGCATGGTCGAATCGGATGTAGAACCAGAAATGACAAATGCCTTTGTTGACTTCGCCTCCCTGTAGGCACCTTCACCATGGCCTTTCGCAAAGTGAGGCATGCCTGTAGTCGAAGCAGATGCGGGGGTTTTCGGAGCAGACAACATTTTTTTTTTATTTACTTAAGAGTTATTTAATTTACTGAAAAGTTATTTTATTTACTTAAGATTTATTTTATTTATTTAATTAGAACTATTTAAGAATTATCTTATTTTTATTTACTTAAGAGTTATTTTATAGTTTTAGTTTTAGAAAAAAGAAGATGTCAGCTGTGTTCTACTTCTTACGTATACGGCTATGGCATGATGCTCTGTGCCTTGCTGCCACTGTGGAATGCCTATAGGCGTAAAAATCATGAGTCATTTGATCTTCTATGAGAATGACTTCCCTTTACAAGTGCAATTTATATCTATTCATTAATGTACTAAGATATTCCTTTGGACATTTTTAAATGCTCAATTACAATGTCTTCCCATAGCAGCAGAGTTCTGTTTCTAGCTTCACAAACTACAAGATTGCAATTTGGGCTATTCTTGTCTTTTTTTTTTCTATCATGAGATTAGTGTGCAGTGCATCTATATGTTTGAATCTTCTGTATGGTACTGTATAGAAATTTTTAAATCAAATTTCTTTATTTAGGTTAGTCTTGAACTTTTGGTGTAGTTTTATCCAGAAAATTCATACATATTCTGAACATGTTTAATCTCTTGCATTAAGAGCTCAAAGTATGATAAATTGCAAAATAATAAATATCTAAGTGGTTTGGACTGTAGTGTAGTGCTGAATGTATTGTAGTTTTCTGATGTCTTTAATTACATTTATACAACCCAGGCGTTAATATCGATGATATAGATGAGACTATGGCTAATTTTGCTTAAGATTCCTGCAAAATGATAGGCCTTTGGATCTACTACAGTTTTTCCTTACCCCAACCAATAAGAAGCCTTGTTAGGGATGCTAAATTGCTGATCACATCAACAAGCATCACTAACTACTGTATAATGTCCATCTATATAACACTGTAGATATCGTAAAAAATGCTGAGTATACTTTATCATTAGGATATACCAATGCTTCTGAACAACGTTTGTGTTTAGATAGAGTAACTATGCCTTCCTAAACAATGATATAATGCTAATGCAGGAATGATATTCCACTGCAACTGTATGGTAGGATGATCTGTTCTAATGTTATGTTATACTCATTTGTGTCTGGTGTCAGGTTTGCTGCAACAGTACTGGCATGGATCTTTAGCCGGATATTTGGGGGTCCTGTTCAATTCCGTTTTGCAGGATTCAACTGTCTAAGGGATGTATCTGTGAAATTAAAGAAGGTTTGTTTCCTTCTCTAGGCATTCTCTAACAAATATTGAAGATTTATTGGATGTTTGTTGATACTTATGACACAATCTCCACCTGTTATCATAAGTTTTTTTTTCTTGTTTAGTAACACGGTTTTTTCAGATATTTAGTTAGGTTCTCTTAAGATATAGTTATCCATCCAATCTTTAAGTGCCCCCTGGATATCAAGGTAGTTTTAACATGAAACCTTATTTTCTATTGAATCATTAGCCTTTTTAAACTGTCCACAATCCTAATCTTGCTTGATATCATAGGATTGCTCTCGCACACTTCAGGACCAGTTCACAGCATCTATCACATGCAAGGTTGTATTCAATATGAAAATGCCATGGAAAATTTAACTGTAACGGCTGCCCATAAAATCTGAGTGTATCTAATTCATTTCTTAGAAAACTTCATAAGTTTATTTTATTTATACATACATGATACACTTCTATTAATAGAGTAATCTTTTCTTACATAGAGAATTTAATTTTCAACTTTGTTGACTTATTTCAATACGTAATTGGGAGAACATGATAAATCATTTCAAACATGAGAACAATTCCGTTTCCCTTTCTGTCATATATAATATATTAAGAGTATTTATGTTCTTGAATGACTTATTCTGAACTGTTTGCCAGTCATAGTTGTATCAAGATGGTTGGATGCACTTGCATAGTAATTTAACAGTAATGGATATGCACAAAAAGCCAAAAGGTCATAGTATTTAAATCTCTTTTCTGAAAACCTCGTAAGTTTCCACACATGAAAACAGTAAAACTCGTTCATCTCCAGAGAAATGTTTAATGAACAAATAATTCTCGAATTTTTTTCTGTTGATACATCTGTCATCGTTAAAACATCCTAAATGTTTGCAAACACGAGAATATTTCCATTTTCTTTTCAGTCATATCTAACTTATTTCTGAAGTATCTTGGTATCCTTGAATGGCCCTTTCTGAAGTCTTTACCTTTGTGGTAGCATTAAAATGGCTGGGTGCACTTTAGTACTACTTTAACAGCCTTAGGATCTGTGTGTATATAGCCAACTGATTGAGGTTTGAACCTTCTGAGATATACTGTCATCCTTGATGATTGGCAGTCTTCATTTGTTGCTTCTTCTGTCAGAAGGATGATGATAACATGTTGTCATGAATGGTGCTGATATATCATGTGATGATCTTGGGGACAAGTCTGTTGAAGGCTGGATTTTATTTGATTCCCCTTCTCTTTAGAACTTTAGCATGTAATTGATTGTGTACACTTCCTTCTCTTCTGAGGGTTGTTTGACTGGCTATTGGAGACTACTCTCAGAGTTTGTTTGGTGTGAATTAACAGGGGTTTGCCATTTAGTTTGACATAGAGCTTACCAGCCCTACTTTTTTTTTTCAACTGTGTCTGAGTTTTTTTTTCAAAGTTGGAGACTTGTCTCTGCTGCTTCTAAGTTCGTTGGGACTTACATTTGCCTTTATTATAAGTATTTCAATTCTTTTTTATTGTTACTTTGTTTTGACAGGTTTTGTGCAGTTGTGGCTTCAGGAATGCAGAAATCTCAATGTTGGTTTATGAGGAATATGCTTGAGTAGGGCAGTAGCTGTGTGTGATAAGAGAAGTAGCATTTTTTATGCTGTCATCATTCTATGAACTTTTGTTTTAAACTTTTTGAAAGAATATTTCAGTCAGAGGGTTTCTTCACTTGACTTCAAAGCCAACTTGTGCTTGATGGACATCTATAGCAAAAAACATTCTTCTATATACATATATATTTGTGTGCGATCTATGTTACCGGATCCCTCTAAATCCCATCTCGTAACCAAACTGATATGAATCTGATTGTTATCCCCGTCAGAATCTCCTTGAAAATGTCAACATTTTCATGAAGATTCCTGTATGAATAAGGGGTGATTACGGACTTGACGGCACAGGGAAAAAATCCATATAACTCTGGTTTGGGTCACACTGCAGTGGTGTTTTGAATTATAAAATATGTGGTGCTACTTTAATTTTTGTTTATCTTAAATTTCAATTTAGATTATGCAATTAGATTGATATTAACTTTTAAGGTTGATTTTCTTTAAAAAAATTTAAATTTTTTATACAGATGTTTCTAACACAAAGTCAACTTAAGGTCCCAAAGAATCATCAATTTCTGTATCTGAACTTGTACCCATACCAGTTTCCAGGTAACATGGTAGATGATCTTATATGTACATATATACAAACTCCCTATATGCCGCGCACCCAAGTTTCGGAGGGCTGCATGTACAGAGTCTCCAGTGTATCCCAGTACTCTTTCATCTTTGTAATTTCAGTTTATAATGCACCTTCTATATGCAGATTTTTTATTGGCAACTGATTCTCATTTAAGATTTTAGTTTGTTGTTTGTGACTTTGTTAGTTATGGATTCAACTCCATCCCTGAACTATTTTTCATCTTTTGCATGTTTGACATTTATCTTCGATGTGCAGAGTTTGTGTTATCAACCAAATCTTATTTTAATTTTTTTATTTTGCTTTTCTGTTTTGTATGTCTTCTGAGATCTAACTTTTATGTACCAATGGGGGCTCTCAGTATTTGTTTAAATGTTCAAGATTCTCATCGAATCTGTCGAAAGTATATAAATGACATTAGTTTGAGGATTAGATACATGGAATATATTTGAAAACAATTCATAGCAATGGTCCGAAGATGCTGATTCCTTTCTTGAAGATGTCTGTCAATCTGTTTGAAAAGTATGTGAAGAAAATATGCTATGAGAAAAAATAGTGTTAGTCAATTGGCCCAAGAAATGAACCCTTCCGGAGATCAATCTCCACTACTGATGAGAAGACCACAAAATGTTTCTTAGAATTCATCTGCAATACTATTTGGAAGAAAAAAATGCCCTAAATTTGAAGTTTATTTGAGGATATGCACAAATGGGTTACAAATTGGAACCAGAGTGATTTTATTTGCAATAATGCAGACAGGTCCTGGGTGTCTAATAAAAGACAGCCAAGGTCTTGCAGTCAATCAGTTAACAGCAACTTGGAGAATGGAGCAAACAACACACATAGTGTTGAGGAGTTCAATTGCTCAGTAAAAGTCTAATACAATCCACTAAATCAGAAAAATTACAAGACGTATGGACTGCATGCAGTCACTAATTCACAGTCCTAAGCTTATACAGAGGCAATCAATCAAGAACGATTTAGGATTATTCCTTTATAGACAAGTGGTCTGGTTACTTGCTTAAAACCTCTACTCCTGCCTCCTTAAGCCCCTTCAACAATAGGTGTAAACACTCTTGTGTAACAGACAGTGCAACAAACAGCTTGCTGTGATGCTTTGCAGTATCTTCAACTGATGTTTGATCAAAGGTTTCACTATCTTCTTCTGTCGACCTTAGCAACATCCAAGAGAGATCTTCAATGTGTAATGGATTCACCGTTTCTACCAGATCCTGAAGCTGTGAAAATATATGTAAAACCTCCTTTGCCCAGCATATAAGAACAAACACAGACAGAGACAAATGAAAGAAGAAAAAACAACCCAACACCAAGCTGGAACTGCATAAGCACGCCAAATGAGAAAGAAACCAAAATTTGTTAGGAGAAAAATCTTTTTGGTCAGGATAGCACAAGCCCCGAAATGCTCCTGCATCATGCAAGCTTAGGACAAACAACCTGGATGCTTTGCAGTAGGAAGCTACGTTAAAGCCTGATATTTACTTTAGAGAAGTAGATGTTAAAAAATAAATCTGGGAACCATGTACAGTTTTAAAGTTTTTGCAGAAGAGCTGTTGGTCATTTCAGATATTTTGCTTTCTTGTTTTTTCAATAGAAGATATGCATAACTGAATGCACTTAAACTTTAGTTGTATTTCTCATTGCTTATCCACATTTACTGACTTTTTTGATAGAAGGATCTGTTTCTGTAATTATCATAATATTGGTAGTAAAACAAGATCTTGGTCTTTCTTCAGAAAAGGCAGGCAAATTGAAATAACCTTGAATAATGTTAATATGATTCTATGTGTGGTGCTATTTTTCAAACCAGGAAAAGAAGATTCTTCACTCAGAATAATAATCCTTAATGCAAATTGCAAACTGAAACTTCAAAATAGCAGACCTGAGTATGATAACCTGCAAACACGCACTGCTGAAAATATGAGGCACACATTCTTAGAGAACAGTCATTTATTAAACTGAAACTGAATTACACTCAAAACACTGTTCTTCTTCTGTATTCTATATACTAAGAGAATCTTCTGGGCTTTACACACATCCAACTCAGTTGGAGCGCCAAGTTCTGTAAAATACTAAAATAGGCTTTTATCAAAAGAAACTAAAGCAGAAAGCTAAAAAGAAAAGAAGAAAAAGTGGTTTATTCTAGAAATAAAATGGTTACCTTTATGAATTTAGATTCCTTCAAAATATATGAAAAGCCATAGAGTCTAGTGCCCTCAGCTAAAAGTAGAGGAAAAAAAAGGAAAACTAAAACTATAAGTTAAAGCTGCTTTCAGCACCCAAATGAAGGACAAAAACACAAAATAAAATCTGATTTGTTGCACGCAGCTTTAGGAGAACAGCAGCCAAGCAACACATTTGAAAAACTAACATATGGTCCCATCAAGATCCCATGATAAAGCACAAGACAACTGCTGACTACAATGGTACCTATAGATAAGCTACACAACATTAGTAACAGAATTCTAATATGTCTTATAGCCCAGAAAAAGACCATTGCCAAATCATCTCAACTTTTTCCTCATCGTCTAGCCTAAAATTTACTAATAAATAATGCAATAATCTATCTAGATTCAACATCATTTGGATATCAACACAAAATACTACCTTGATTTTGATAGCAATTGTTCTTGAGTTTCCTTGACTGAGATTTAAAAAGTCCTTGGTTCACAAGTTGCACTGGCTATGCCTCAACCAATCAATTGCTGATGAGTGACATCAAATAGGCCTGTAATAAATCAGTGGTCAATGGTGACATCAAATAGGTCTGTAATAACAAGAGTTCATGAGGTCTAGTCTCCCACCGTCCCCGTGGTACCGGAGGATGTGTCGTGCTAGCGACACCGGTCACGTGAAAAAAGTTTACCAGGCGCACTGCAGTTTATAGGGGGACGGATACCTGACCGATTCCTGCAGTCTAAAAAAAAAAGTAGGCCTGTAATAAATCAGTGGTCAACAACTTACTTCTATTGAGCCTTAAGCAAATCAGTTGTCAATAAGTGACATCAATTTAGCATCCAATTAGTTAGTGCCTTGTGAGCTACCACAACTGATCCTAAAGAAAATAATGGCATCCAGTTGTCTCTGCCGAGCTTCA
>VDFB02306508.1:0-12215 GCA_007258455.2 Sequoia sempervirens | reverse complement strand
GAGGGGGATTACAGATGGGAGCCTACGCTCTATCTCTATCGTTAGTGGGAAGAGTGAGAAGGTAGAGGAGGATTTTGTGCAGATTGGGCATAGTTTTGGATCCCACTCTCTTGACCCTAGTCTTGAGATGAGTAATGATAGTGTTTGGGATCCTACCTGTGCACTGGGATTTCAGACTCAGCTCACAGAGGAGTTTCACAATGTGTACATGGTGCAGAGTGCATATAGCTTCATGTTTGACCCACATGTACACGATTTGTTTCAGGTGCACAGTTTTGGTATGCACGTGTTAGATATGTTGGATGACAGTATATCTCGTGCAGTTTTAGGGGGCAAGTGTTGCTTGCAGTTTGACTTGCTTCCTCATGAGTTTCTTGGTCCTATGACAGACAGCGCTGAGGTTGACAGGAGATGGCACGTAATTTCAGATGATCAGTTGTGGGAGTTGCAGGAGTTAGTTGTGGCTAGCAGGGACATTATCCAACACTACCCTTGGGATCCAGGTGGTGTGGTGTGTCTTTGTTGCGAAGATTGCTTGGGGACAAGCAATTTCAAGGAGGGCGGATTGTAATGTCCCCCTTTTTGCTTAATATTGTTTATTGAGGAGTGAGCCTACTATTTTGACCCTCGTAGGCTGATAGATGGGGATAGAGGGTCCTTTTTGGCAGTTACCCGGAGTTGTGGGACATTACTCCATCAGTTGATTCAGGTTTGGGCCTTTGCAGTTTCTTATAGAGTATTATTCAGCAGTTACTATTTATAGTAAATCAGGCAATCAGGGGTTACCTTTCCTAGCAAGGCACTTGGCTCATTTGGCTATCTTAGTTCCGACCCAGTTTGGCAGTTTGTTGAGCAAACGGAGAATATTGAAGCATTTAATGATAATTAAATGATTATTATTATTATGACTTTATATTATAAAGTCACTTAAGGGAAATATTAAATTAATTAAATGGCCTATTATAAAGTATTTTATGACTTTATAATAAAGGAGCGATATTATTATTAAATGAGTATTTATTACTCATTTATGAAAGGACGCCATTTATTAATTAAATAGCCTAAGTCAAAAGGGGCGAATTTAATATCATTTAATGTTTATTTAATTGCTTTTTTGAGAGGGTCGAACTTATTGAAGAGAGTATTTATTTCTCAAAGGACAAATAGAAGTCATTATTGTTGATTATTGAAATTTGTTTTCTTCTCTCTAGAACATTTGGGGTTTTGAGAAACATGGGTTTCTGCAAATCAGATTTTGGAGAACGTTCCCTTTTTAGAATCAAGCATACGGAGGTTGTGAAAGATCAACTGAGGATTGCTGAATAGAGTGACTTCATACATGAGTCATAATTGTGCTGAAAGTGAAAGATTTACATTGGGGTTTGAGTCGATTTATTACAGAAGAGTACATATTGATTGAGGATCCATTTTGGTTGTTTCTGGCACTCTTTTCCTTCAGCCGTACTTAGCATTTATTGCTGCTGCCAGACCGTACCATTTTCCTAGCAGCAAGGACGTCTTTTTGCACAAGAAGCCAAACGCCTCTCCTTTCAGTCTCCAATCTGTTCTAGAGGTGACGCCTTGGCTAGAGGAGTTTGAATCTAGCGAATTTTTGAGGGAGAAATAAGATCTTCAAGCTGGTTGTACAATTATTTGCTTTCTTCAGGCGGCTGCAAGCTTATTCAGGTTGCTTGAATAAAAATAGCTTGCCTTTTTTATTTGCATGTTGTTATTTCAGCTATGTAATCATTCTTCCGATACAATAAAATCATTTGCTATTAGGTTAGAAGTTGATTTACTCCATATTCGCATTCTTGAATTTATTACATATTTTAGAATTGTGTTATGCAAAAATCGCACAAGACTTTATATTGCAAAAATCAGAAAAAAAATACAAAACATTAAAAAAACCAGCAAAACAAAAAACCCCTTTCATTAATTGGCATCAGTTGGGGGTTGAGAGACACCAGGTCTCTTACAGTGTTCCACATCACTTTTGAGATATTTGCTATCATGCTCTTTTGATCTTTTCCCTTTGACATCAATGACAATAATCCAACAAAAATAGCATCATCTTCTTGGCTAAATATGGACACAATTAAAAATAGCACAGGCTTTAAATAGCTTTAGTTAAAAATGGAAAATTCCAAAATATGCTCTTTTCTTTGAAAAGGGTTATGTCTAGAAATAGCACAGTCAAAAAATAGACTTTTGAATAGGTGGCTCTAGATGACTTTGATAGTTTTGTAGTTTTTGCTTTAATCATGGCTAACCCTCTCAAAAACCTTGAAAATCTACTTTGACATTTGAATCTCTTTGATAGACATGCACTTTTGCTTTACACATGCGCCAATACTCTAAAAAATGGAATTTGAACTTGCACTTTTGATTTGCTCTACATAGGTGCATCCCTCTATGCAAGCACACACCTAACAATGGGGGTTGTAAACTATGATGTGAATTGAACTTTTCTTGTGTTTGGACTTGTTTTGAATTTTTTCTTTATTAAGGACCTAGGGTGCACCCTTGCATCTAGTGTGCACCTATAGATTGGAATGTGATCATGTCTCCTCCTAATTTCCTTAAGATAGACACATTCATATTTTACCACACATGCCTATGTATTTCCCTCCTTATAAAGTGTGAATTTTCTCCTCTAATTGAGGCATGCCTCACATTTTCTCATGCACTTGTTCATACTTTTGTCCTTTGTATAGGTGCATCCTACTAGCAAGGGTGTGTTTGAACATTAGACAATTTTTAAAAAATTTATCTTCTCCATTGAAGTGCACATCTCCTCCTTGACACATACTTGTGTGTTGGTCCAAATGCCATTTGAAACAAAAAAAAACAAATCATGTTTTCTTTGTATAGGTGTGTTGATGTTTCTCATCACATACCTAGGCACAAATGATTTTTTTTTGAAGTTTTTAGTTTTTTAGTGTGGTGCACGCAAACATAGATGCGTGCCTATGCAATAAACTTTGTTTTTTAAACAACAATGCTTCTTTGTATGACTTATCCCTATTTGTGTGCGCTTATACATTAACCTTTAATTTTTTTGAAATTTTACAACTTGTCTTCAAGGGCATGCTTTACTTGAGACGTGTGCCTATACATTGTCAAAATTTTGAAATTTTTAATCATTCACTTTGAGTTGTGTTCAGATTCTTCCACATGCACTTGATCATTGAAGATGAATTTTGAACTTTCATAGCCTTCATTGTTGTGAGCCTTTAATCCTTGACACGTCTTTGTACTATGAAAGTTTTCAAATTCCAACTTAGATTGTTCTTTGATGTGGTGTGCCACGACTTCCCAAGTACACATCTATGAATTGTTTTGAATTTGACCTTGACGCTAAGGTGGGTTGAAATTCTCCATGTACACCCCCTGCAACCAAAGTTCTCTTTGAAAATACATTCCTTCTGTCAGGATGCTCAATTCCACGATCTTATGAAGACCCAAAGGATGACGAGACACAACAGACGAGAAGTCCCAAAGGTTTTGCAGTTAAAACAACTTTGAAAGTTGACCCAATACAATTTTTGTTTTGGTACGAGTACAACAGTTGGGTTCATTTTGGGACCATGGCATGTACTTGCAACATAGGGGAACTATGAAATCTTTAGTCTTATAGCAGACCGGTGCTTTATCAGTTGGGCAATAGAGTCATACTATTCCTAAATCTCCTAAAGATGAACATTCTTAAATCACCTAAATGGTGACAAAACATGATGTCACATTATTGAAAGGGGAAATAATACTATATAACAAAAAATGTTATGAATTAAGAAACAAAATACAAACAATGTGAGAAAAGTAAGAACCTCTCCTTTTGAGTTGGGACTACAGTTGTGATAGTACATAACTTGAAAACCTTTGCCAAACTATATCAAAGATCTAGGGTTGAAGTGGGTAGAAACAATCACATAGTGAAAATTTTAGCACAAATTGATTGATATGCATTTGCTGCAGATCTACTTCCATAAGAAGAAACCTCTCTAATTGGTGAGGATACTATGCCTCCTTTTAAATGTATCTAGCAAAATCTTGCAGTTGTAGTACTGTTGTAACTCGTAGGAATAGTAACAACTACTTAACAAATTTGATTCTCTTCACCTATATCTTCATTGTATGCAACCTTGAATTCAGTCCAAGTATAATCATTTGGAAAGGCGACATTTGTTCAAAGAAGATTTCCATCACGTCTTCTTGACTTTTTGGATCTTAAAGTGATAGTAGTTGTGTACCTTGTGATGGGGGCACCTCTGCATTGTTCTCATCAATTGTGCTTTCATTTGATAACCCATCAAAGTCTGAATATGGGAGACCATTAAGATTGGAATCTACAATTAGTGGAACATTATCAAAAGACACTTGTTGAAAGACACTCATCTCTAGTGGCAAATTTTGGCATCCATCATCTCTTAGAGTAAAAACATGACCTTTGAATGTTTGTAGTTTCTCTTCCTTGATATCTTCTCAACAATCTTCAGCCTCTAAATTCACTCCATCATACCTTTGATTCCCTTCACACACTAATGAACACATTCTACAATAATCTCATTGAGAGCCTGATACCTCATCTTCATCAATCATAACTGAATGTTCTGTAAGCTTTTCTTCTCCTATATTTACTGAAACATAGAAGTCTTGTGCTGTATTTACCATCAATGTAACATGATTAGACTTTATAGCAACCTTTTCTTGCATAGAGTCATCAATAACCTTTGAGTGTTTGACATTAGCTTCGTCATTGATGTGTATGGAATCTATTGAAGGACGAGGGTGAAGATGAGTCGAACTATAAAAGGAAATTCACTCTATTCTCTATTGAAGACTCACCTCCACATGGACTTCTGATCTAACAAATGCCTCCAAGGCTGAATTATATTTCATATGAAGATAATCTTTTTCTTGATCTAACTATGATGCTTCTTTGATGTCCTCAATGAAAATACCAATGCATGGTGACTTAGTCTTTGCCTCTTCCATCAATATCAACTGAGATTTTTCATCATTGGTGGTTATAGAAATTGCTGAATTTGAAGATGAAAACTCTTGAGAGAAAAATATCTTGCTCTTCTCTAATTTTATCTAGTGTGGGTTCTTTACAAAATCCTTTGAATATACTTGACTTCTTGTTTACAATTCTTGTTGTGAGTGGTTGGTGCTCAGAAATTGAAGGTGGGAGTTGGTGCTTCTAGTGGGTTGGTGCTCACAAATTGAATGAGGGGTTGGTGCCTACAAAGTTTGTAAAACAGATTTATATAAATGCAAATATTTTGCCGTAGTTTTCTCCTGTAAGGGTTTCCACGTAAATCATTTGTTCTACTTGTGTTGTATAATTGTTGCATCGTATATTGTTGTTAGTGTGCAATTAATATGCTTGTGGTAGTAAGTTTGAAAAAGTAAAGATTGTTGTTATACTGATTTACCCCACCTCGCAGTATAACTGTGTGCTCATCACTAGATAGATTTTTTCATAACTAGCTAATGAAGCTATAAAAGCAATATATTCTTCTCACTCTGGGGGATCTTTTTCACACCAACAAGGGGGAGAGCTATTGTGAGGTTCCAAGTTCGTAAAGTATTAACTACGTTTTGGCAATAGAGTGAAGACATCTTGCAAGGTTTTCATGCCATGAAATAGGTCTATCTTTTTGAAAGACAATCTCGTAGATCATTTGATTTATTTCTACAGGGTTATACTATATGGTAATTATTCCAAGTGGGTATTTGATTTTTTATAACAGAGGACTGAAGGAGGAAATAAATTTTCATTTCTCTGCATAGTGTTGTTTTCTTGTTAAGATTGCATGCTATTGAACAATTCATCTAATAGCTGATCTTTGTATATATGTACATATTTTTGTATATTCCACCACTTAGTACCCTGTGCTACCCCTAGTCAATTTTTGTAGGCAAATTTTAAGGATAACATGTTTGAAGTCAACCAAAAAATTTATACAATATCTTTTCTCAACATCGTCTTAAATTCACTTGTGTAATTTGTTTTAGGAGATTTTTTCTTCTTTTAAGGGAGATATTTTATATTTTCATTTGTTATTTTTTCTTCATGAATATACGACTAATATTTGAACTTCACCACTGTTTTGCATTTGCAGGTGATTGCTGTTGCCAAGTCTTCAGATCTGGTGTTAATGGTTCTTGATGCTTCTAAAGTAAGTTTGATTCATGATCTTAGCGTTTTCCTTCAGAAAATGTTATTTCAAAAATATAACCTTGATCATAATAGGTATTTGGGAACGATCATTACTGCAATATCTTAATGAAAATATGATTTAATTTTCAACTATTTTTTCAGAGTGAGGGTCATCGACAAATTTTAACAGGAGAATTAGAATCAGTGGGGTTGCGTTTAAACAAGAGACCACCTCAGGTATTTATCTTGCCTAGAAGAAAAGTTATTAAAAAATGAAATATCAGTTTTTCAAAATGTTCATTCTTTAATGTATTTCTGCTGTGGTACCTGAAGGAAATAAATTTATTAGTCAGAAACTTCCATGGTATGAGAGAAACAAAGATCACTCATTCTTCATTTGAGTTGGGGGTTTACAGCCCTTTTGAGGACTCATAATAAATCAGTGTTCCACGGGATGCATTCCCTGGTACCCCCTGCCAAAAAATCCTAGCATTTCTGGGATGGGGGCATGTTAAAATTCAGTACACGATATACAGATTCTACACTCTAGGGTTTGAAACAAACTGACTAACTTAACCTTTGATCAAACCTACAATTCTGAGTGCTCTAACTTGCACCCCAAACTTCGGAAAGTACAAAATAATAAAATATTAATACCCTAATATCAGAATTCTGCAGTTGCTGGAAAAATAATCATTATTATTCTGGAAAAATTCTGGATACAAAATATGGATGCCACAAAATCTAAACAACCCATGAACTTGGCACTCCAAAATAAAACAAAGCAACCCTAACTTTAGATTGTCTTTTACCCCAAAAGAAACATCTAAATACAAACTAACTGCCCAGAATAAAATAATAGAAGTGGTGCCTAAAAATAGTTCAGTCTGCCTAGAATAGAGTAGAAAACAGAAGTCCATAGGCTACTCAGAATGATTAGAAAATAAAATGCTGTTGTGCACTCAGAATAAATCTGCAGTCCAAGTAATGTTAGTGTCTAAGGTCAGCAGCTTTGACTCTTAAAAATAGGGCCTAGCTTTAAGAAAAAAATTGTGCTTAACATAATCATAAACTAGGGGACTAAAACAACTATGACAAATTCTGATAGTATTCAGATTTTCCAGCACCCAGCAGAGGAGTAAAATACTGAAAATACAATCTGATTTTTCTAATGTGCTCTGCCTAGTAACACCAAGTGACAAAAATCTAATGGTCTCTCTTTGCGAGGAAAGTGTCCTCTATCAATCTGTTAGCCCCATATTTGATTTCACCAATTGTAAACTTTTTGAGTTGAAATTGACAATGATTGTCATGTATTGAACCCCCGCTATGATAACTTAGTTGGTTCAAGTGTACTTTAATCACCTCGAGTGTCAAGTTGTTTGTCAAACGCCACATGTTTCTTTGCATAGTTTGAACTTTGATTCAGTCCAGACAAAAAGATTAAATCTCAAGATCTGTTCAAGCTGGAAGAAAACCATTTTACAAGGATTTTTTGACTTGAATAAGTATGTTGTGGCAAATTTTCACACCAAAATTCCTTCCCATTTGGGAGATTTTAATTTTTCAAAATTTTGCTAGGTAGTTTTTAGAAATGATTAAATCAGGAGTTTCATTAAGGTGGAGCAAAAGAAATTTACAGAAGGTTTTATAAGGTTATTCTATGCAATGTGGCCAAGTTTCAAGTGAAAATATGAGTTTGATCAAAAGATATGAAGTTTCTTCAAATTGCTGAAATTGCAAGGTGGAGCTTTTAAATGGTTATAAATTATGTGTTCATCATCACTTTGAAAAGGTTATAAAATTTGTTTGCTTTACCAAAGTTACTTTGTTGACACTTTCATATGGTTATAAATATTAAAACCTATTCAAAATCCCAAAAAACATTAAGTCAGAGGTTTTCAAGGTTATGAAACTTCTCCAGATTCCAAAATACACTAAGTTGGAACTTTTAAAAGGTTATAAAACTTTTGAAATCTCCAAAATGCATTATGCCAGCACTTTGTGGTGGTTATAAAACTTCTCTAAACTCCTGACATACCTTTTGAAGCAAAATGGAAACAAGTATTGCTTGTGAGAGAGTTAGTGAGCTTACTTGTGAGAGAGTTAGTGAGCTTAGAAAACCTCCATCGGGCCTCAACAAGGTTCTCATAACCATGTCGGGGCATGATATCTGTTTTATAACCTGTTATTTTTCCGCGCATATGAGAACAGGAGCTTTGAAACAGTGCATGGCCATTCATTAAAGCATAACAAAATGGGAACTTTTGTTAGATTTAGATGCTCTAAGCAGACATGTCTCCACAATGTGGAAGGATAGGCAAGGAATCTGAACGCTTTCATCAAATTCCTTAAAAAAGCAAGGCCATAGATCTATTAAAAATGGTGATATTGTAAGTGCTCTGGCAGACATGTATGCAAAACAGTGAATATAGGCAGGGCACGCAAGCTGTTTGGTAGACACCTCAAAGAGATTTCAATCCCATGGAATATAATGATGGCTGAACCTACATGAAATGGAAATGTTGAAAATGCCTTGGAAACTTTCAAGCAAACATTCCTTGAAGAGCACACAGGAAATACCGAGAGGGGGGGACGGAGAGGTGTGAGGAAGGGTGAATCGGTATTTCAGAACTTTTAAAACATATAACCAGATTAATCAAGTAAATCAGAAATCAGAATATTAAGAGCATCATCAAAACACCATTAACAAGATAAACACCATGATTACGTGGAAAACCCTTTCGGGTAAAATACCACGGCAAAATATTGCTTATATTATCTCCAAAGGGCACCAACCCAGATTACATTTAGTGAGCACCAACTCTCCTTCAAAGCACCTACTCCGAATACACCGAAGCACCAACTCCAATGGCTGAAGCACCAACTCCAGACTATAGTTAGTGAGCACCAACTCACCAAGAGCACCAACTCTCCTTTGAAGCACCAACTCCGAAAACACCGGAGCACCAACTCCAATGGCTGAAGCACCAACTCCAGACTTCGAATTCAAATCTGCAAACCACTGATTTTAAGCAATGCCTTCACATGAACTGTGAGGCTCTTCAAACACATACACGCTGAAACACTTAACGCCAAACTTCTGTAGCATATAACTCCTTGAATCAAAACACAACACTGATATTTTTCTCAAATGAGAATCTCCAAGCATATAACCTCTCCAATCTGCTCTCTTACACAACCAGAATAACTTCAAACTGATAATAATCTCAAATCTTCATGAACACTCACTACAAATCTGCACTCAGCCCAACACCACAATTCTTCAACATACCTCCTGTATAACTTTTTGTGAGAGCACTGTTTGCAGCCATGGAAGAGGGAATGACCTCCACGAGAAGAATACAGACACCCCGTGCTTGAAGTAAATGATGGTAGTAGCAATCTCTCTAAAATCAAACGATGGAGGTTCTGATAATACCACCAAAGGTTTTTGACAGCATACACACATCTGATAGAATCTTCAATATAGCACATAACTCATCATAAAAGGCTTGACTCACATGAAGACTATGCTATTTTCAGAAAATCACACACTTTTTAGCCACACATACTTCTGGCACAAAATGTCTTCTATAAGAACTCAGCACACCTAGAGAATAGCACCACACAATTTTTCTTCACACCTTCATAATATTCAAAGCATTTAGCTGCCCTCGAATAATTTCTGAAGCCAACATTACCTTTTTTCACTGCCAGGATAATGAAAGCACATTTAATAAGTGTTGGCTTTTAAATTCGCACCTCTGGAATGCGTATTTGAAACGTACAGCTATGCACAGATAAATTGCTCTTCAAATTAGGAGGAAACTCCCTCTTACTGATGGTATTCAAGAGTAAAACTAAAAACTAGAGTTGCCTATCTTTTGCGATCAGCTATGACACAAGGTTCTATAAAACACAATACACAGCTGGGATTTTCTGATTTTAAGAACTTCAACTACGACTAACTTAAACTAAAGACGTTTTTGGCTTCTCAAGTAATAGCAGAGCGAGAGAAACTAGAAATGGACAAGGTAGATTTTCTGATAAAATACTTCAATAAACTATCTCTCAACAAACACCTACACACTTCAATATATAGCTAGAGTAAGATCATAAAATTAGAAGCTGCCTTTAATGTTCTTAATTTAGCCCTTGGCTCTCATTTTGGATCTAGCTATTTCTGGGAGGCTTCGTATACTAAGTTAGCAGAAGCTCCCGAATCGAGGTTTTCAAACTTCTTGGAGGAGACGTTTTAAGATCTTTTTACTTAGGAGCTTACACTTAGGTAGACTTGGATTGCGGATTCCTTAAGGTTTTAGGAAACTTGGCGTTGGTGGTTTTAGATTTGGTACAATTACATGGATTCTATTTTTTAATGAAATTCTATTTTAATAATTGACTTGGTGACTCCATCGGTGGAAGCTTCACATATGGTCTGTTCAGACGGTATGGTTGAATTTGGCTTCTGATGCATTTCCATGGTGATATAAGATATTTTATATTATAATGTTATAATTTAACATTATAATTCCTTGTTCTAGCATCATGAATTAATATTGTCTTTAAAAGGGGGACATTGAAGGGTATTTTCACATGGAGGAAATATTTTAATATTTCTAAAGCCAAATATTGCTCAAGGAGTTTGGACACCAACTTTGGGTGAGCCAAACATTTTATTTAAAAAGTGAAATTGATCTTCTTAAGCAAGTACGCCATCCTGAGGGTGAAGACAAAAGACAAGTCAATGACCTAAAAGAATCTTTGAGGTGGCGCCCTTCTTGGAGGTTTCTAGAAAGCTCTTCTGAAGTTATAAATTGGAGCTCTGGGTCCTCATTTGGTTCATCTGATGAATTTGCAAAGTTATGGTGCCGGAATGGTGTTGGAATTGCTTCGAGGGATGCATACCTCCTAGCTTGGCTCTTCTTCTTGCTTGAAAGACAGCAACTAGTTGAGAGGTTTAGTTGTAGTTGGTTTCCTTTCATTGTAGTTGGTTCTGCTCACATTCTGTAGTTGAGTTATTGTATTTTCTATCAATTTTAGAGTTGCTGGTTTGTATGGCTGTAGGTTGTTTTTACTCACAACTCAAGAAACAGAAATAATATTGTTTTGGGTACTATTCCAATCTATTTTCCTATGTAGGGCGACCATATGTGCAAGTTTCCAGAATTTTATTTGAAGTCTATGAATTATCTAAAGTAAATCGCCCTTGCTTGCAGGCAATTTCACTTTGTAAGTGCTTTGGAAGTCGTGCAAAATAAATAGGGGACTTTGTGAGAAGTTTTTGTGATCCATCTTCATTGTCATCATCATTAGAATGTTTTGCATTTGATTTCACGTCAATAGGGTTAGAAATGAGTGAGATATGATCATTTTAGTGTGGTGTTAGGTTGCTGATTTACATTTAAAAGTGCAGATCTGTCTAAAACAGAATATTCAGTTTGGTATTTGAGTGAAGTAAAGGGTCTTGGCATTCTTGTTAAGCAAGGAGAATCCTCTTAATTGATGTACGCTACATTGTTCTAATTCTATGCTCTTGGCAGGCGGTTTCTCTTTTGAACAGTAGTACTGTCAGCAGTTCTCTAATCTTGCTTATCATGTTTGTAATGATTACTTTACATTCTGAAGTTACATTGTAATTCTTTATATCTCCGCCATATGGTCGCCTCATTTCCGTATTGGATTGGGTAGCACATACTTGGTGTTGAGTTTGCTTTCAGCACTTGTAGTGGTAGAGATCCTCTGACCATATGTTCGTCCATCTTGGACACATTCTTGGTTAGAGTTACCTTTCAGCACACTTTGAGATCCTCTGACCATATGTTCGTCCATCTTGGACACATTCTTGGTTAGAGTTACCTTCAGTTGCATTTTGTTTTAAGGCACTGACGATCCTCTTGCCATATAACAACCTCTCTCTTGTTGAGATTGAGTGCGCATTCTTGGCAACGAGTTATTTGTAACCGCTGATTTGATTTAACTCACCCTAACGGATTCTTGTTGTTGAGTTGAAAAATTGAAAAAATTGGCTCGGAATATTTCA
>VDFB02306505.1:0-16719 GCA_007258455.2 Sequoia sempervirens | reverse complement strand
GTTCTTTTATAGTTTTTTGGGTTTGTAAGAGTAGGATATGGAGTTTGGGGCGAATTTGAGCAAGCCCTAGCCTAACATCCTCATGTGTTAGGCTTAGGAAAGTTAGGTAGGTTAGAGATTTTGTGTGATAGTAATATTGGAATGAATTGTAGTGATGAAATATATATGATGTGTTAGATCCTCTAGAGTGGATTTTTGATCATTTGTGATTGAATTTGATATAATTGCTTTGGAAAAGTGGCCTAATTTGGCCTTGGAGCAGCGTAGAAGATCAAATTTGAAGGAGTTGTTACAAACTAACCCTAGTCCCAAATTGGATATGTTGAAAAGGGGCCTAATGGGTATCTGATATGGTCAATGGTTTGTGGGTTAGTGGCCTCTTCTAAAATATATGCAAAAGAAACTAGGTTTACAGACCTACAAGGAGAATTGAGAGATTGTGTGAGAAATTGCCATAGTTAGGGTTTTGAAACTTGAAAGGTTGTTCAATTGTGATTGTATTTGCATAATCCATCTTTCTCTACATCAAGTGGTATTAGAGCATAGGTTTGATTGAGAAGTGGAAAAGTGGTTGAAAGTTTGAGTAAACAAGATGTCTCCACAGAGCAATCCAATGGCCAGAGAAGTCAAAGAATTAAAGCAACAATATGCTAAGGAGGTGAGACTATATAGGGAGTCTCGTGAATCTTCCCTTTCCATAATTATAGCCTTGGAGAAAAACCAAAGAAGAGGTATGGTCAGTGGTGACTAAAGTGATAAAGAGGATGAGGGTGAGAGTGAGAACCCTCAAGGAGGAGTCCAAGATGAAGAGGAAATGGACCCTGAAGAAGCAAGAATGGTTAGGATGTTGAAGGTTGTCAAGGGGGATACTTCTAAGGTGAAAGTGGAAGTGCCCATGTACAGTGGTAAGATGGATAGTGAAGAAGTGTTGGGTTGGATAGATGCTCTTGACAATTTCTTTGAATTTGAGGAGATAGAAGATAATAAGATGGTGAAATTTGCAAAAACCAAGTTGAAGGGCCCTGCCCAAACATGGTAGAACTATGTTCAAGAGGAAAGAGTAAAGAAGGGAAAGACTAAGATAAGTTCATGGGATAGAATGGTAGCTAAGGTGAAAGGACAATTTATGCCTACTTATTATGCAATTTAGACTTTTAGGAAGCTACAAAATTTAAAACAAAAGGAGTTAGATGTTATGGCATACAATGAAGAGTTCCATAAATTAATTATTAGAGTAGGACATACTGAAGATGAAGTAGAAAAGGTAGCAAGATACCTAAATGGGCTAAGGCTCAATATCCAAGATGAAATTGATCTCACAATACCTAGGATAGTTGAAGAGTGTTTCCAGTTGGATGTCAAGGGAGAGGAAAGAACTTCAGAGGTAGAGGCAACTTTGGTGCAAGAGGATAATCACAAAAGTAGCAAGGAGATTCAAGTAGCCACCAAGAGCAAAGTGGTGAATCAAGAGGTAATTTCAAAGGAAGAAGACCTCGTGGAAGAGGTAGATTTAGTGAGCAAGGGAGAGGGTCAAATGCCTTCTCAGGTAGATGTTATTAGTGCAACCAATTTGGTCATCCAACATGGAAGTTCCCAGAAAAGCAAGCATCAAGTTCACATGGAGGTGAAAGGAGAACCCAAATTATGCATGAGGAAGACAATGAAAGTGTCAATTCACCATCTCAACATTCTGCTCCTAAGATAGGTGAGTCTTTGATGATCAAAAGATCACTCATTAAGGTGCCAATAGTCAAAGAGCCTCCACAAAGGAAATCATTGTTTAGAACCACCTGCAAATCACATGGAAAGGTATGTAAGGTAGTTGTTGATTCAAGTTATACTAATAATTTGGTTTCCTTAGAGATGGTAGAGAAGTTAAAGATAATCCCAAACTGGTATCTTGGTTGAGTAAGGGTCAACAAGTCGGTCAATGAGAAAACATGGGTAGAGTTTAACATTGGGGGGTATAAAGATAAGATCCTTTGTAACATCATTCCCATGGATGTTTGTCACTTGCTGCTAGGAAGACCCTGGCAATATCACAAAAAGTAAAGCATGATGGCCAGAAAACATCTATGTGATAGAAAAAGATGGAACTTCATTCACATTGACACCCATACAAGATAAGGAATTTGATAAAAAAGTTGGGTCTACTGTTATGGTAGTGGGAGAGAAAGAATTCTTGAAAATATTGAAGGAAGAAGGTGGATAGGGATTTCCCTTTGTGATCATACCTAGATCTATTTTAGCAGTATCCAAGGTTGAGGGTATACCTAGTGAGGTTTAGACTTTGTTGAAAAAATACAAGGATATTACAGTTGATGAGTTACCTAGCTCTTTGGCTCCCATGAGAGATATAAGCCATCACATAGACCTAATCCCTAGTGAAAATTTACCAAATAAAGTTGCATACAAGATGACTCCCAAACAAAATGAGGAAATAAGAAGGCATGTCCAAGAATTTCTAGATAAAGGCCTAATAAGGGAAAGTTTGAGCCCATGTGTTGTCCCTACTATTTTAGCACCTAAAAAGGATGGGGATTGGAGAATGTGTGTTGACTCAAGGGCAATCAACAAATCACCACTAGATATAGGTTTCCAATACCAAGGATGGAGGATTTGATGGACTGCTTGGGAGGTGCATGCTATTTTTCAAAGATCAACTTAAAAAGTGGTTATCATTAGATTAGGATAAGAGAAGGGGATGAGTGGAAAACTACATTTAAAACCAACGAGGGTCTGTATGAATGGATGGCAATGCCCTTTGGATTTTCAAATGTTCCAAGCATATTTATGAGACTAATGAATGAAGTTTTGAAGCCTTTCATTGGAAAATTTGTTGTTGTGTATTTGGATGGCATACTTGTGTTTAGTAAGACTAAAGAAGAGCACTTGCAGCATCTTGACATGGTTTTGCAGAAGTTCAATGAAGAGAAGTTGATGATAAACCTCAAAAAATGTGAATTCATGAAAGAGGAGCTAGTGTATCTTGGTTTTTGATCTTCAAAGGTTCATTGAAGATGGATCCCACCAAAGTAGAGGCAATTCTCAATTGGTCAACTCCAAAATCAGTAGGAGAGGTAAGAAGCTTTCATGGTCTTGCTAGTTTCTATAGGAAATTTATAAAGAATTTCAGTCATATCTACTCACCAATTATTGATACCATCAAAGGAGATAAAAGGAAAAGATTTCAATGGACTGATGAGGTAGAAAGAAGCTTCCAATACATGAAAAACAGAGTGGCACAACAACCCATCCTTGCACTGCCTGATTTCAACAGGGTTTTCACTATAGAGTGTGATGCATGTGGGTTTGCAATCAGAGCAGTTTTAAGCCAAGAAGGTAGACCAATGGCTTTCTTTAGTGAAAATATTAATGAATAAAAAATAAAGTACTCATCCTATGATTTGGAGCTATATGCAATGGTGCATTCCCTTAAGAAGTGGAGACACTACATTTTTCCAAAGGAGTTCATTATTTTCGCCAACAACCATTCTTTACAATTTCTAAATAGTCAAGACAAGCTAATTCAAAGACATGTGAAGCTAGTAGAGTACCTACAGAGCTATACCTTCTCAATCAAACACAAAAAAGGGCAATCCAACAAGGTAGAAGATGCTTTAAGCCGAAGGTCAATGTTGTTGCAAGAGATTCAACTTCAAAGTGTGGGAATAGATGCCTTGAAGGGTATGTATGCAGAAGATCAAGACTTCAAAGAGGTATATGCTATTTGTGATTAGTTTAAAGATGCTTTTCATGATGAATATTCTAATTTTCTATTGCAAGATGGATTGTTGTTTAAAGGTGCTCAATTATGCATTCCAAAGTGCTCCATGAGAACTAATTTGATAAAGGAGAAACATTGTGACAGTTTAGGAGGACATTTTAGGGTTGATAAGATATTGGAATAGGTAAGAAGATTTTACTTTTGGCCAAAGATGTAAGTGGATGCCAAAAATTTTGTGGAAAATTGTGTAATCTGCCAAAGAGCAAAGGGTTCTAGATCTAATGCAGGACTTTATCAACCCTTACCAATACCTAATATACCATGGGAGAGTATAAGTATGGATTTTGTGTTAGGTCTACCGAAAACTCAGAGGCGTTATGACAGTGTGTTTATTGTTGTTGATAGATTTAGTTAAATGGCTCACTTTATTCCATGCAAGTGCACAAATGATGCTTCTCATATTGCAGGGTTATTTTTCAAAGAAATAGTTAGAATTCATGGTCTTCCATTGACAATTGTATCATACAGTGATTCAAAGTTCATAGGTCACTTTTGGAGGACCCTTTGGATGAAGCTTGGAATAAATTTTACCTTTAGTTCTACCTATCATCCACAAAAAAATAAGAAGACTGAAGTTGTCAGTAGATCACTTGGAAATATTTTGAGATGCCTCACAAAGGAACATGGAAAACAGTGGGACTTGGTTCTTCCATAAGCTGAATATGCCTACAATGATTCAATCAATAGAAGCATTGGGAAAATCCCATTTGAAGTGGTGTATGGTCTGAAACTTAGAGTTGTGTTTGAGCTCAGGAATTTGAAGGGAATGGAGAAGAGGAGTGTTGAGGGAGAAGAATTTTTAGAGGCCATGAGGGAGATACACCAGCAAGTTAGAGAAAATCTGTAGAAAAGTATTGAAAATATAAGAAACATGTTGATTTGAAAAGAAGAGATGTTCAATTCAAGGTGGGAGACTTGGCCTTGTACATTTGAGGAAAGAGAGGTTGCCAAAGGGAAAGTACACCAAGTTGTTGATGAAGAAAATTATGCCATGTAGAGTGGTCCATAAGTTTGGGGCCAGTTCCTATGAGATAGAACTCCCTCCTGGAGTGGCTATCTCTCTTATTTTTCATATTGCTGATCTATGCCCTTTCAAGGGATCTGTGGATGTAGGTACAAGTGTTGATGTAGATGTTGCTAATGAAGATTGGGTCAAATATCTACCACCCTCCGAGCCATTGAAACTTGAATGCATTGTGGACACAAGGGAAGCTAAGAGAACAAGACATAAGGTCTACCATGAATACCTAGTCAATTGGAAAGGCTTACCAATGGAATATGCCACCTGGATGTCAAAAGAGGATATCAAGAAGCATGGCACAATAGTCTAGGACCTAATCTCATGAGGAACCTGAGATTATTTTCTCTTCGGGTGTATGGTGCAGGAGCAACTAGCCAACTATGGTCAATAGGTGTAAATATGAGTCATTTTCAGGTGTCAAGTATTAGTTTGATGTAATAAGGTCCATGGTGACCATTTTTTATGTATTCAAGTCATATAGGGTCATGTTTAGTTTTTTCAATTTTGTAATAATGTTGCAAAAGTTGCTTGTGCAATTTTGCCATTTATAGGAAGTTGAACAGTCATTAGTTTGAAAATTGGTTGGATACCATTGGTTTCTATTAGAATATGTTTAAAAATGCCTCACAAGTTTTGAGGCATTCTTCTAAAAGTGATTTTGGTGCATAATAATAAAGACAAGCTCTGTTTTCTAGTAATTTTCTAAGTTTTTTGCATTTCCTATGAATAGTACGGCTTTGTACTATTGATTCATGACATAAAACACATGTGAGAAGTTGAGGAAAGGAATATACTATGAATTGGTTTTGATTGTGTTGAATTTCATCAAGAAATAAGGTAGTTTGAAATATTTTTTCTGAAAATAGCCTGCAAACCCTAGGTTCAGGGGTTTGTGAACAAAAATAATGTTTTGCAGCCCATTCCACTATTGAAATTTGGCCAAAATCGGTGGAATGGGGGGATTTAGTGTGGTTTTAGATTTTTTGTGGTTTGTAAGAGTGGGAGATGGAGTTTGGGGCAGATTTTAGCAAGCCCTAGCCTAACATCCTCATGTGTTAGGCTTAGGAAAGTTAGGTAGGTTAGATATTTTGGGTGACAACACTATTGGAATGAATTGTGGTGATGAAATCTATATAATTGGACCCTATATGATGTGTTAGAGCTTCTGTAGTGGAGTTTTGATAATTTGTGATTGAATTTGATATACTTGCTTTGGAAAAGTGGCCTAATTTGGCCTTGGAGCAGCATAGCAGATCAAATTTGAAGGAGTTGTTACAAAATAACCACATTCCCAAATTGGATATGTTGAAAAGGGGTCTAATGGGTATCTAATATGGTAAATGGTTTGTGGGTTAATGGCCTTCTCTAAAAGATATGCAAAAGAAACTAGGTTTGCCGACCTACAGGGAGAATTGAGAGATTGTGTGAGAAACCACCATAGTTAAGGTTTTGAAACTTGAAAGGTTGTTCAATTGTGATTTTATTCACATACTCCACCCTTCTCTGCATCAAAAGATCATTTGTGTCTCAAAGATATGATGTTTTATTTCATGGATATTGCTATGCTTGTAACAATTTTGGTCATAAGGCTATAAATTGTAGAACTAAAGTAAGAAGGAATAAATTTCTTCTGGAGCACAACATTGTGTGCTACAAATGCAATAAGGTTGGGCATAAAGAAAAAAAATTTAAGAGTGGTTTTGTGAAGCCACCTGTTTAGAACTAGAAGGATGAAACCCTAAGACACAAAAATAAGGGAGATAGAAAAAATTGGAAAGAGAAGCAAGGTCGGGATAATGAGAAAAAGGATTATACTATACTTGTGCATTCTACACAAGATACAATGAAAAACTAAGATAGAGAATTATCTTAGGGGGAGCTATCATTTAGAAATCCTTTACCCCCTTAAAAGGATGAAATATTGAAGATTTTAGCATGAAATGTGAATTGGACAGATTCCTCTAGTGTGCATATTTGTTGAGCAAGAATGAACCTTTTAATCAAGGTTCTAAAGCAAGTGAATGGTTTGTGGAGGTGTATTAAGTATCATTGTATCCCTGTGATGGCACAAATAATTCTAGTGGAAGATTTACCTAACAAAGTATGAATGCATTTATGGTAGAAAGTTAGGGTATTTGAAAGGCTTTCTATGTGTTTTCTAGATCATTTTATCTCATTTGCAATGAAGAGTATTTGTGTTTGGAGTAGAGAAGTGAAAAAATATTTTCAAGCTATCTGTGCAAAACCCTAGTTGTGGTGTTTAAAGTTTTCTAAAGAAATATCAATGGTGACACCTAAGGTAATTGTTGTGGTGGAGAAACCCAAGCCTAAATACAAGAAGTTTCCATTCAAGGTGATGGAGGTTGAAAAATATGGTGCATTCTTGAAAGTTCCTACAGATGTGGTGTACTCTAAAGACATGAGGGTTTACATTCATGCTCCGTTGAGTGAGGTTGATCATAATTCATCTTTTTGAAGTGTTTCGACATGAATTACTGAATGAGAATGGAGTGTACAAGCTAGAGTATGCAAATGTAATTGCAAAAGGGTTGGATATCTAGAAAGATATTCTAGACTTTGTAAGAACAAAGAATGGGTAAGAATAATTTTGAGCCACATTCATGAAAATTTCATTTGGCTAGACAAACCCTATATGATCACAAAAGAGTCCATTAGGGTGATTACTGGTCTTTGTTCCATCAAACCTATCCCAGTGTTGAAGTTAATAAAAAATGAAAGGGTTATGGAACTTACCAAAGCTAAGTTTAATAAGAGAACCCTTACAATGAAGGATAGCATTGATCCTAGTGTCTAATATGCATCAATGGGGATTGCATACAAGATTTTTTTCACAAATAGAGAAGGTTTTTCCATTTCCATTTCCACTGCACATCAAATGGTAAAGAAAGATGCCAGTTTTGACCTATGTGAGTTGTTGAGAGAGAAACTAATGGATAACTTGAAGCATACAAAGGAAATTGGTTACAATTTCAAGTTTGGATCTTTGATCATATTGTTTACATACATCTTTCTGAATGGATTGCCTAGCTTTAAAAGAAAGAATTGGGATAAGTTCACTATGATAGCAGCATAGATCAAGAAGCAAATTGATAGTTTTCAAAATAAGCAAGCATATAACACATTTTATTGGGGATTCTTTAAGAAACTACAAGCAGAGATACAAGAGAGGGAAATAATTCCATATGATTTAGTTTGGAAGTATGAGAATGAGGTGAATTTCATGGTGAATAAAGATCATTGATAGATGGAGGCTATAGATCGAAGAACCTCATGGATTTATGAATTTCCTTATGAGGTTGAATCTAAATATGTACAAGGTTATGTGGATATTTTACTATCAAAACCAAAGGATCCTAAAGAAAAAATATTTGGTACATACAAAGAGATCATGAATAAGTTTGCTAAGAAGCAAGTAGAGGAACATTTTGAAAAACACAAGGATGAGATTTATAAGGAATGAGGTTTACCACCAAAAACTACATTTGTTTCCCTTGCAGAGAGTTATAACGATAAATTTGTTCCTATGGAAGCTAGTCAAGAGCCAAGGAGATCCAATAGATCCTCTTCTATTGCTACATATACTTTGTATCCATCTAGATCAACACAATCAACTGATGGAAGAAGAAAAGTTGCATCTATAACTCCACCATATAAGAAAGCTACTGGATTTGTACAAAAAGGGCCTAAGTAGAAGGCTAAAAGGATGAAGTTTGATGAGGAAGAGATTGAAGAGGGGGAAGAAGCTGGAGATGAAGAAATATCCTTATAAAAAAGAAAGGGGAGAACATAGCTAAAGAAGGAACTAATCAAACTCCTCTGGTAACACATGACCCTCTAGATGTTTTGCGCCATTTTTAATGGAATTTTTAAGTATTATTTGTTTAATGATACAATGGAGTTGCATCTAGACGTTCCTCCTAAAGACAAGAAGACTATTGAGAAGGTTTTCATTAAATACATGCTAAAGCATAATATTTTTTTTAGTAGTATTGTTGATAAAGCTTTGGATAGCCTAGCCGAGGCTTTGAGACAAAGAAGAGAAGATGCCATCAAAGTTGATGAGGAGCTGAAACAACAAGAAATTGACAAGGTTGGGACCTATGTCTCCAAGGAAGAAAAAGACAAGATAGCCCAGTGACAAGCTAAGAAGATCTACACCAATAGAAGAATAGATCTTTAGATGAGCATGGATGAGGATATCAAAAGGAAGACTCAAAGTGAAACTAAAGATGCTACAAAGAAAATCATTAATTAATTGCAAAGTGAAGTTGATGTGGTTGAATAGGAGCCTCCAGAATAGCATGCTACTGATATTGAAATGAATGCATAAATATTTTTGGATGAACAAGAAACTATAATATGCCCCCTCTAGATGATGTAAATAATCAAGTTATCTCTGGCCAATAGGAAGAACAAGTTGGTTATGGTCAAGAAGAAGGAGAAGGTCCCTCTAATCAGGAAGAGGAGCAAGATGTCTCCAATATGGAGATGGATAAGGAAACAAATATGGAGAAGGAAAAGGAAAAGGAAAAGGAAAAGGAGAAAAAAATGGAGAAAGACAAGGATACTAGAGAAGGGATTTTAAAGAAGTCATATTCCTCTTTGATGGACTCTATCAAAGAATTTTTGGCTTAGGAAATGAAAATCCAACTAATAGTGACTCCATATTTACTACATGTTCCTACTTTTGATGGGAAATTTAACTTGTTCAGAATGTCTCCCCTACACAAGTTGAAGCTTAGAGACATACTTCACTCCACTGCGAGACAGGAGCTACAACAAAAACAAGTGGAGAGTGCAGATGTGTTTGAAGAAGCAATTAAGTTGTTGGAAGAGAAGCTGCTAGAAGAAAAAATGGATTCCCCATTGTCCCCCACACAGTAAATGAAGAAATTAATGGAGTATTTTGAGACTTATTCTTCTCATATGGAGAAGGTAGAACAAAATTTGAATGAAAAGAGGTTAAATGATGCCTCTGAGAAGTGTGAGAATGCACTAGCCAAGTTGCAATCTGGTATCCAAGACATTTAGAGGTGCTTAGAGGAAGCAAAGGTACTATATGTATTCTATTTGAAATGGCATGCTATTGTAGATAAGTGCAATTCAAATGTAGATCACTAATGTGGGTGTAACATATAATCCAGTACAAGATAGTGATGGTGTCATCAGGGAACAAGTAGAAATATTGCACTCCTAGATACAACAATTGAAAGAAAAAAGGGAGAAATTCAAAGATCAGTTAAAATACTTGAGAGAAGTAGTAAGCCTCTGGTTGGCCTCACTTATAATAATCTTGAAAAAGGAAAGTAGCGTGGTTCAGAAGTATAAGGAACCATCTTCTTTGCAAGAAGTAGAAGATTCATATGTGCTAATAAAGTTTCATTTCCTAACCTTGACTGTTGCTAAAGCAATGGGATAGTAGCCTGGTTCAAATCAAGTCCATCTACAAGGGCATCCTACCATCCAAGTGAGCTATATTTGTTTTTGATGTAAAATATCTTATTTTTTATTGTTGTGTGTGTATATGTAGAGCAGATATAGGGATAATTTTATTGATGAAGTATTTGAACTTCATCCCAGAGGGAGTAAAAGTTGTATAGATTGAGGGGGAGCTTGTAGAGTTTTTCTTGTACACAGAAAGTCTTTTTTCCCTTTTCCCTTTATTCCAAAGGGGAGAGAGATACATGTGCACCTAAGGGGGAGTGTTTGTGCATATATTTTTGGTTTTTCCATCAATGATAAAGGGGGATATTTCTGCATCTTGAGAAGATTGGTTGTCATTGATGTCAAATGTGTGCTAAAGTTTATATATGCTCTAGAGATAGTCAATGTGTAGAGATATCAGTTGGTGCATGTTAGCATTGTAGTATATGGAAGAGTGGTGATCATCCGTATTTCTAAGTGTGATGTGGAGGTGGGTACACACATTATAATATGTTTATAGTATGTCTACATTTATATCTTTCCATTTTTGTGTACCATACTTAGAGAAATGTATCAGAAGATGTGTCTAAGGCATTCATAATATATATCCCAAGGAAATGACAGTGCTTTGGTTCACATCATTTCATAGAGCAAGATTTAGTCTTGTGGTTTTGAATATAAGTAAATAGAGATGTGAAGGTGTTATATCAAAGATATCAAGTCATGAATCCTTCTACGGTGAAAGATAGAAGTGATAGAGTTTCGGTTTGTGCTTCGACAGTGAAAAGTGATGATGAAGGCTTGTTGGAATGCTTCACATTCCTTCAGATATGATTATTTGGCCATACAATTTTTTGGACATGTTCAGTAATGTCCAATGCATGTTATATTTGAGATTCAAGTTTTTTGGTGCTCCCCAAGTTCAATTTTCAAGTGACAAAGTGTTGCAATTGATTTCAGATTCCTATTCTTCTACAAAACATATGTTTGAGTATTTGTGCCCATAAAATATTGTACAGATCAGCTGTATAAGTTTTTTTGGACATTATACATGTCTTAGAGTATCTCAGGTTTGAAGTGCATGCAAATATTTCTTGTTCCTAGTACCACACAATTGTTTCAATTCAATTTGTGATGCTAGCATTTATTGAGGGCAACTTGAGTATGTTAATGTTGTGCGCCACTAATGTGAGATTGAGAAAAAGATAAGGAGTGTTTGCAGATGTTGTATGAGTCATGTCAACTCATCAAGAAGAAATGTAAATAATGTTATATCATTTTTATATACCGCCAATGAAGATGAAGGTCGACATGTTACAAGTTTCATATTTCTTGTTTGTGGATGACTAACTTTGTAATTGCAAAGCATGTGGATGATATATATTGAATTTCAAATTTGTGGAGATGACAATGGAAGTGTGTGAATATGTTTGAGTGCATGAGAAAAGTGTGACAAGATCCACTACAGACTAATGAACAAAATTGATGACTATCAGTGGTTGAAGCCATAATACCAATCATATTTCAGTTGTTCTTTCTTTCAAATAGGGAGTAGTAGATTCCTTGGGTTCTATCCCCTTAAAAAAAGTCACAAAGTAGTTTCTTCCTTGGGTTGTATCCCAAAATCAAATTGTAAATTGTTATTTACATGTGAGGCTAGATTAGGATAGTAGCTCCTAGCAGTATTTCTCTTGGTGGTTTTTCCCCTATGGGGTTTTTCGCATAAATTTGGTGTCATCTATGTTCTTTTGTGGATGTTTATCTTCTTCCTGTGTTGATTAAGTAGGTGAACGATTCATTGGTTTAACTCAACATCAACAGTAGTTAATTGGGAGTGGATTATAAAGCATATTGATTAAGTTATTGGACCTAATTATACACTTAATTTCCTAAATTATGCATTCCATATCTTATTTTTAAAAGTTTCCAACAATTTACAAGTATAAAAAAAATGCTCTCATTTAATACTTTGTCCTCGAATGTTCAAAAAATAGGGTTGGGACACTGGCACCTAGGGCACTTGTGTCCCCCTATTTCGGCTCCAAATTCAAATATGTCAAAGGTAACATTTTATTATTTGAAATTAAAATGTCTAAATTTAGCCATCGAGATTTAATTTTTAGTAAATTAGATTAAACTCCTATAAATATCTATTTACTGCATTATTTTCAATTCTATCTAGCAAGTTGGAGAATTCATGATCGAGCAATTATCAAGCAAGTCAAGAGCGACCATTAGAGGATTTATTGCAGCAATTAAAGATCCAAAATCATGTCAAAATGTATGTGAGTGTGTTCATGTTTATGTTTTCATATTGTTTATGAAAGCTAACCCTTTGTAGGTCTCCAAGCAATTCAAACACTTCAAGAAAATCAAGTAAGAAAGACCCAAGCCTTGAGGAGATGTGTATGACTTTATTTCTTCAAGGAAGCTAGTAAAAGGTGGTGAGTTACAACACTTTGTGAATTCATCATTCTTTCCTATCAGTTATCCATTTATCATTGACATTGTCATTATGGAAGTGGAAACACTAACATGGGGTTTGACCAAGGTAAGCCCTTAAATGGCACAACTTTTCTTCTCCCTTTGAATATGCAAATTTCAGGTCTAAAGAGGATTGAAAGAAGTTTGAAGTTCAAGTATTCATTGTTGCAATTAAAACCTCACACCTTGACAACTCATGAATAATCACCTAAAGAATTATCTGATAGTGATCCAACAAATTTGTAGATGGAAATCATAAGCTCTGATCTGACTCTCAAGGATTGTGAAAACATATCTAAAAAATACCTACAAGGATAGTGGCACCCTTGGAGGAAATTTCCTTGGAAATCAACCTGAAATTTATACCACAAGTCCATAGTGTCCTACTCAATCTAGATATGGTGTCAATTTTTTTGTTATAGTTTGACTATTATCAAAATATTGCATTTTCAAATGTAGGGCACATAGTTTAATTAGGTTAATTTAGGGAAATTTATATCCAATCAATTTCCAAGGCTCTAAAGGATTAGATCTAGGTATGATTGACTCACCTTCATGGTTGAAATTCAATCTAATCACCTTGTTGATTTGCATACTAATGTTCTCTTGAGAAAGGCTTGATCCTAGTGTTCTATGTATTAGACCTAGAATCCCTTTTTCATCAATTTTTTTTGGTGAAGTCAACATTTTAACATCATAAACCTTCTGAAATCTGAAATAATTCATCCTAGATCTACATTTAGCATTGCAATGTTTTGCATTGTTCATTTAGGCATCCATTTTCACATTTTAAAAAGCACAAAATTCAAAAAATTGTATATTATATTGCATCATAGGTGAAAATAGGGTTAGTTTCAAAAATCATTTATAATTTTTAGATTTTTTATCATCATTTAGATCTAAAATAGATTGCATTTTTTCAAAATTTCAGAAAATTTAGTCTTTTGTTTGCAAAAAAAAAGTTTCCTTGCATTTAAAAAAAAGTGGCATTTTTCTTCATTCTATCTGAATTTGTGAAATATTGTTACATTTTAGTACTAGAAATTATCAAATATATAGGTGCATTGCATGTATTTTATGAAACATTGCATAATTAGGATAAATTGCATTTATTTTTACAAACTTTGAAAACCCTAGGTTGTTACATTACATTGCAAAATTTAGAAACTCGCAAAACATAAATAAATTCAATTCAAAACCAATATTTACACACTATCAAACACTCCTTTCATATCACTAGTTCCTTTGAAACTGAAATCTCAAAAAAACTCTACTTGGGACATAAGCACCCTAGGTGCCTCTATCATACCAAATTTGTCTAAAATTTTAGGTGTAGAAACATACTTGCTACCTATCTACAACTCTGGAGTTTGTTTTTCAAATCTATGTCTGTAACAGATTTGTAAGTCTAATTTTAGTCCTAGGTTGCCTTAACAAGCGTAGACATATTTGAAACTGAAATTTAATGATTAAACTTGGAGAAAGTATAATAATCTAATCATGTTATATCTCTTACCAGAAGTGCATTATATACCTACCAATCCCTTTAGTTGTGATGACTTTGACATGTTAGATGACACCCTTGAGGACTTCATCTCACCTAGATTGCCCACTAATGCTTCTAATATTCCAAGCAATGCAATCATTTATACTCATGATAATCATAGTAATTATTCTCATAATATCCCTCCTAATTGTGAGAGTATCTTAATACAAGAAAATGAAATCATTGACACATTTCTTAATATCACTTTGTCTAATCTTTATTCACCTCCCAACATCTTCCCCACTTGTGAGAAAACTTTGGTGCAAAAGGATACAATAATTGACAACCATGAAAATCATAGTTTTTCTTCTCCTAATACCTCACCTACTTGTGAAGAAGGTATCATGGTGTTAGAGGATCTAATCATTGAGTGTCATGATAATCTTGTTTGTTTCTCTCCCAATATCTCTCCTACTTGAGAAGATATTGTTGATGGGTGTTTTATGCACTCCTCAACACAGGTAATACATAGGTGCATCACCTCTCTTGAAAGACAATTTTCCACAATCAAATTGCAGAACACTATCCCAAGGTCTCTAATGCTAGGTCTTGACTATGCTTGGAATACCTCAGTTGATTCATGTGATTTGCTAGAATCACAAGGTGGACTTACAGATGAGTTACAAAGCATGGGAAGTTGGGTCTACAAATAGAGTTCTTAAAGTGTGAAATTAATGTGCAATTGTTGTAGGTTTAGAACAACAGTCTAGAAATCCTATTTCAGCTTTAGATTTGGCTTTACAATGTGCAATGAACCTTCGTCAAAGCACCTATTTAAAAGAAAAGTCAAAAGGGAAGGGAACAAAAGAAGTTACTAGACCTAAGCTATGAATGAATAGTAATCATGGAGGTTGTTACAGTAGGCAAACTTCCTAAACTGAGTTTTTCTTAGCCAGGAGGAACCTACAGTTACACAAAACTAGTGCAATCTTCTAAGGACTGCAGATTTTCAGATTGCACACACACATCATTAACATGCAATTGAACTAAGTTGCAGCAATGAAGTAAGGAAGCTCATACTAGCTTTTCAAAGTGATTCATCATCAACAAACCACAAAAAACATGAGCTAGAAATTCATCAAAAAGGAGGCAACAACAGATCTCCTTTCCACCTTTGATTTAGTAAACAACCCCTTGACTTCTTAGCTTTGGCCTCACTAACACAATTTATTTGAGTCTTCATTTTCATGGAAATTGGTCTTCCTTTGACATATGTCCATGAGCCAGCGGATTCTTTATTTTAGTATCTTCAAACTTCTATCTACATGCTCTTGTATGTGACCCTTTATGAAATAGCATTCTATCTTCACTCTATTTAGCAGGTCTTCATATGCATGTTAGTTGTATTGGAAAGCTTTGATTAGTCCAACCCCCTATTGGAAGATGGTAAGTGCTCCCCTCAGGATTCATGACATGGCTTAACCACCTCCCATGGATCCATTAACTCTCACAATTGTATCAGGCATTAACAAGTTGATCTTTTGGTGCAATGGAAACTCTGTTTCCAACAATTGGTATCAGAGCCAAAGGTGTCAGGTTCAAATCCCATTGGGTAATGCTGAGGGGGAGATTTTTGGAAGATGGTCAGTTCTCCCCTCGGGATTTGTGACATGGTTTAACCACCTCTCATGGATCGATTAACTCTCACAATTATATCGGGCATTAACAGATCGATCTTTTGGTGCAACAACAATTGTGTTTCCAACACCCCCATCATATGACTAGGCCTCCAAACATGAAAGAACTAAGATTAAAATGTAACTTTGAATTTTGTAAAAGGAAGCTTATCATAGTTTCAGAAATCCTTCATAAAGCACTTGAACCAATTTCCCTTTCCACAAATACCCTCTCCTTGAGTTCATATCATGGTGCAACCTACAAAATATAGGAAAGAGAAAGTGAATTCCATTGATCTATTAAAACCTTACATGACCCCAGGAATGCAAGAATTCAGGCACCCATTGATGGAACCTTCACACAAAACTCCCAAATAGGAAAATCCCACATTCCTTTCTCTCCATGGTACTTAATCGTTGGAGTGATATCATGATCATCCAATTGTGAAAATGACTTTGGGTGACACTCATTACTTTAAAGGTGAGCCGACGATTGGACATTCGCTGGAGGCTTAAGTAATAATCAACATTCTATGGGTTTCTTAGGGCACCAACACATTTCCACAAATCTTCATAATTTTAAGTGCCCTTCAGCGTGTGGCAATATAGAAACCCTCCCCAAGAACAAAGAAATGAGGTAGCAGCTCCAAAGAAGCTCACTCAAAAAAAAAAATGAGAAGTAGACTCCACGCAGAGAATTTATGCCAAAGAGAACTGTGGGAAGGGAAGCATTGGGTGCCGCAGTAGTGACAGTGAAGACCATCGGCCAATGAGAAGGTGGAACCCACGTGCACCATCTCCATCGGATAGGGGAGTGTGG
>VDFB02306504.1:0-46835 GCA_007258455.2 Sequoia sempervirens | reverse complement strand
GTCAACAGAGGAGGGTGCCATGTCACTATACAGATTGACATGTGTCAGATCCTGATTGGTCCACGCCATTGTACGGTGCTGACTATGCTGCCATGTCACCATGCTGATGTCAGCATGGTCAACCCATTTTGACTAGAACTTTGACCAGCTATATCTCACACATACAGACTCTGTTTGATGTGAAACAAATGTCATCAAATCATGGCGATGAGCTCTTCATCATGATGCTACTTTTGACCATTTTTGAGATGATGAATTTTTTTTGCCTTTTTGACTAGCCTCTGACACTTGGTTTGACCAAACTTTGACCGGTCATAACTCGAGCATACAGAATCCTTTTGAGCCCATTCAAGTTGCGTTGGACTCAAATTTTTGAGCTCTTTAGGATGACACTAAATTCTAGAGCAATTGAGACACTTCAATTTTCATTGAAAAAGTATCCCCCTAAATCATTCATGGAATGCTGTCACACACGGGAGGGACAACACATTGAAACCACAAAATCATGAAGCAGAAAGGCAGAGACAAAGAAATCAAGAGCACATGGGGATCTGATAATTCAAGGTTAGATTTTCTCATAGATATAGATAGATAGATATAATATAATATATGTATGAACTATCATCAATCCCCAGATGTATTAGAACATGAAGAAGAGCACATGACGACAAATGAAAAATAAAAATTGGGTCAACATGGAAGAAGGCCTAAATTTCCTCAACGCTTTGCATCGTCCCCAATGTGAAAAACAAAGATTATGACACATAGAAGAATGATGAAACAACTAGAAGAAGTTTACGACAAATTCTCGTGCTTGTATCCAAGCACCTACGAGGGTAGCAAGGGTTCTTTAGGAAAGAGCACAAACATATACAAACAAGTACGGGGGAACATAAGCAAGCACACAAGACTAATCTTAAGATGTACAAGAGGTGCAACCCTAATCCGAATCCACTAGCAGGTAATCCTACTCCCAATCTAGATCATTATAAGGGGAGGGAGGATGATCCTAGAAGGGAGGGATAGCAAGGGCTCCACCAGCCAACTTTCCTGCGACAAGGGCCAAGGAAGAAGCCTATCAAGGTCCTCTTCGTTAAGCTATTGTGAGACTAGGGTCACCGATCTTTCAAAGATTGAGGACAGAGTCAAGATATCCTCCAATGAGTTGAACATGCACTTGATAGGAGTTCCATATGTCAACTAAATGGGGGGAGGAAAAGACACTCGAGAGTCATTGCCAACCTCGGCAAAAGGGGCAGTGACAAACTTCGAGGAGGCGGGGGCTACCTCTGTCACAAGGACAATGCATGTTAGAATTGTGAAAAACCATAAAACCACGAGCCACAAGATCAAACAACAAACAAAGACACCTTCCACATGAGAGATCTGCAAACAATATTTGTAATATTCCTCAACAAGAAAAAGCTACAGAATGCAAGAGACTATCAAAAAGATGTAGTGTAGAAAAATGTATCCCTTTACATTTTCACACCTAATTATGAATTAATATTAAAATGAACTTAATTATGCCCTAATTTAGAACAGTAATGTGTATTTTACATATTCACATTAAGTTTAGGGCCCTATTAATTGAAAGGGACTTAATTGTGCCTTAGTGTAGTGTTATAGAGTGTACCTCTTTACACTTTCACACTTATTTAGGGCTCCTTTAATTAATTGAGGTTAATTTACCTTAATTGGCCCCTTTAATTCAAATCCAAGCCCAATTAATCACATTTTATGAAGAGGAAACCTGACATTCATTAATTCCTAAACATAACACTTCTCATTGAGCAATGTGTGTCCTAGGTGAGTGATCTAGGATCCATTCACCCATGGGTGAATGGGTCCTCACTTGGACCTAGGACCAAAATTCAAATTATGTTTTTGGCGGTTACATACTCAAATCCATATTCACATGTCGACTTATGTTATTTGAATTTCGGGAAATTAATGTTACATATCTATAAATATAAGATCATTTCACTATGTTTCACCTAAAATATTTTCAAGCTAGAAATTTTGAAGTAAGCATTCCTATAACAAGTTTATGAGATCAAGAGCATTTCAAGACATCCAGGAGCATATTTATTGAAGAATTATTGTAGCAATCAAGATCAAATTTTCATGTCAAAGTCTTCTTGCATCATGCATGTTATTGGAGCTAACATATTGATGTAGAGTTCATGATCCATTCAAGCATTCAAGGAATTGTTTCAAATCAAGTTTCAAGATCAAGATCCACATCCATTGAAGCCATTTCATACTAGTTGTAGATCTACATTCCCATCTTTGTGCACCCACCCTTATCTAAATTTTGAATAAATTATATCATATTTCTTTGTGTTTCATTCTACTTACATTAAAAAAAAATACATTTTTGATAAATTTTGTGCAAGCTATGTGATGTGCATGCTCAATGATATAATTTTTAGGATGCATCCACTTTAAACAATCATAAAAAAGGTATTTAATAAATAAATAAAAAATAATACTTGTAGTATTCACTCTTGGCTATATTTTCACTAACTAGTTTTTTAAAATACCCAATATTTAAAAAATAGGGTGTACACACCAACACTATGTTATATTTTAGTGATAAAAATATGAACACTTTTATGTGTACTTAGCAATTTTCACCCTTAACCTTAACCATTTAAATAATATTTAGTAGTCTAAAAACTAGATTTAGAGTATGTAACAATATTGAATTACTCATCCCAATTCATTTTTAGCCGATTTTAGAAAAAAGTGGCCACTTTTGACCCTCATTTGTCCCTCATTTCCATGCACTTACCCTTTCCACTCTCTGATATGTTTGAGGGAATCCTTCTTTACGTCATTCAATGACAACCTTTCTCTAATTTATTTCTAGATCTTGTAGTATATTGGGTGTCCTACCAGTTGTGCATCATAAAAAGACCTTAAAAATCACCTCCTTTATTTTGGATTCAAGAACAAGGAATATTATATTATATAAAGAGAGACCATATACTACTATAAATATATCACCTCTCACATTCCCATCACGATGTTCAATAGAAAATTTCTTTTTAACATATTGAACCATAATAGAGATCTTCCAATCAATAGAAATAACATAAGTAGAACATAAAGTAGACATCCTAGAAAGAGCATTAACAACTACATTTTTTATTTTTTTTATATGTACTCTATGTCTTATTCACTCAATTTTTTCAGCTTATCATTAAGTTCATGTTGGCCAAAGAAAAAAATTAAGATATTATGATTTGTTTTCAAAAAAGATCTTGGAAAAATAAATACTATCTAAAATCGGCCAAAGCATACATGATAGTTAGCATTGTTTTGTCATAGATAGAGATTCCTTTTTTCTGATTCTTTCAATTTTCCACTTTCAAATGCTATGAAATTTCCATTTTTGTATTAAGATGGCTCCACTTCCCTGACTTAAAGCATCACATTCAACAACAAATAGATGTGAGAAATATGGAATAGAAAAAATAAATTAAGTTATTACCTCCTTAGGCTTATAAAAAAATTGCAGCAATTTCTATCCATGCAAAAGCTCCTTTCTTTGTCATATTCGTTAAGGGTATGAAAAATCCTTAAACAAATTTACTATATTAACTATATAGGAAAAATAAACCTCTTAATTGTGTCAATGTGATATGAGGATGCCAATCCAAGATGTAATACCCTCTTGTTTGTTGCCTTGAGATGTCTTGGTTTTGACACTGTTTTTGACAATATATTAGGGGATGCATAGGTCGTGCTTGTGCTTTTTTCCTCAAGTGTTCTATGTTGTGTTTAGATCACCCATATTTTTTGAGATGGTATTCCTCAACATGTTGGTTGTTGGTGTTTTGGTTGCATTGAGATGTGTGTATGTTAGTGTGTCAAATTCCTTGTAAAGACTTAATGTGTTTTGTTATTGTTTTATTCATTGAGATGCGATACTATACTTTATATTTTTGACCATCATAGTTCTTAATTTCATAGATATTAGTAAATTTATGATTAAACGACCATTTCATCACGAGCAAGTAATTATTACATCAATAATACAACCAAAAAAAAAATTTATTAAAGTAGTACTCGACTTGGTTAGAAGGGAAAATGGTTCGTTGCAGGTCAAGGAAGAGTAGTTGGATGACCGAAATGTCATGATGTGTACAATTTCATGATGTTATTCCATTAGAAATTACTTTGTAGTATTATTTTAGACTTTATATTTTAACTCTAAATCATCCAGAGTGATTGATATGGAATATTATTTTGCTTAATGCAGAAAAATATATATTGTCCAATCAAAGTGCACTTCCAGAGCAGTGGGTAGTCATTATTATTTTGTTTCCGAATAAAAACAAAAAAACAAAATTGTCCAATGAAAGTTCATCAGGACAAAAGATTTGACCATCAGATCGGTGATTGCTAGTGAGAGAACTGACAATTATTATTTTACACTAAACATTTGTTTAAATGCAACCCCACAACTTATTATATTGGTTAAATATTTATAATATTTAAGGTTATCCTATGCTGAGCAATATCATTACGAGCATTCTGGAGTTCAGCTGTATCCTGCTTTGAATTTGATGATTATGGTCATGGCTCCTTGCTATAAAAACCTCAACCGCTGGCCCTGGACTGCCCAAGAGGATACTCTTTTGTCTGAATGCATTAAAAATCATGGAGATTGTGGATGGAGCTCTCTCCCGCAAAAAGCAGGTGAAGATGTAAATTCGTACTCTTTGATCATGTAGTGCATTTGAGATGCAACATGAACTCTTCGCAGCAATTTTTTCTTTGGTTTATTAATCAGAAACTGAGATTGCGGCCTTTTTTTAGGAGTGTCTATTTTTGATCTGGGTGTGGTTTATTTACAATAAAATTTTGGTTATACATATTGTAGGTCTGAAACAGTGTGGGAAAAGTTGCAGATTGCGTTGGCTGAATTATCTCTGTCTTTCATATTAAGCATGGAAACATTTTCCAGGATGAAGAGGAGCTCATTATTAGATTGCATCGACTCCTTGGCAATAGGTACCAATCATAGGTTCTACCATTTCCATAGTTTAGGCACAACGTGATGACTTTTTACATTGAGTGATCTAATAGTAGATCCAGTTGGCATTAGTTTTCCACAGTTCATGTAGTACTCAACTGCGTATACTTTTTAATCAATATTTCAGATCACACTCAAAGATTCATCATCAGAAAGAGGATAGTTAGATTGTTTTTGGAATCAATTATGCATGCTTTTTAATTGACATTTTAAATTACACTCAGAGATTTGTCATCAGAAAGAAAATAGTTATGTTTTGATCGCACTCAATGGTCCATCATTAAGAAAAGGATAGTCAATATCTTCTTTTTGATGATGGATCATTAAATATGATCTGAAACATTGATTAAAAATATACACAACTTAAATCTTCCAATCTACTTACACTTACATTTTTCTTTTACCATATTGTAGTCTTCAATGGGTCTTTATTACATGTGTTTTCAGGTGGTCACTGATAGCTTCTCGACTGCCTGGTCGGACAGACAATGAAATCAAGAATTACTGGAATACTCACCTGAGTAGGAAGCTGCCAAACGTCAGATCTATTGCTCACACTTACCAAGAACCAATGCTAGATCCAAATCTACTTCTCATCTAAAAAATCTTCATATTCCTTTGAAAACAACTGCTGTGAGAATTGTAGGCGTTCATAGAAGTAAAAGTAGTCCTAGCTCTCTCTCAGTTAATGAAGCTGCAAAAATATCAACATCTCCAAATCATGGTGTGAGTTGTTTGTGGAAGAATTGATGGCAGATAGTGATGTTGTGTTTGTCGACTGTACAACAAGGATTAATTGTGCTAAGACTGAATCTCCTTCCATGCAAGTTGTTGTACATCATCCTCCTTTTTGTATTCCCAGTTTAGTCTGTCACCAATTCCTTCATTCTCAACATTTTGCAGAGAATAAAGTGAATACATGCAAGAAGACATTATTTTCCAATGATATGTCTTCTCCTTACAAAAATATTCTTTTACTTACATTCGATTTTGCAAAGGATTGCAAAGAGCAAGAGCTCGAAGGTAAGATGAAAGATGACTTGAAACAAATGTATCCTCAAGAGAGCAATGTGCAACAAGTAAAGAGTTTTACATTATTTGATGAAAAACAACAGAAAAAATCTACAACACCCAGCATGTTGATTGGGAACGTGAATTTCAATGCTTGATAGGAGAGGATTGGGAGGAAGTTTATTTATATTGAAATAGTGAAATAGATATGCACATGCTTAATCCTTCTCCATGTTAATTAGATGTCATTTATGTGACTAAGATCTATTGTATCTAGTGGTACCTATCCAAAATGTGACGAAGTTGAGGCTTTTATGTTGCCTCATGTTGCTTTGGTAACCACACGGTGATAATCCTTTTGAGAAAAAAAGTACAATAGGGTTTTATTTTCTATAGGTTTCTATCTTAAATGTGTTACTAGGTTTGGTTATTTGTATTTTTTTTTTTGGGTAATGATCTTAACTAAATATTAGATCTAAAAAATGAATTTTTATATGAAATTTTTAGATCTAAAATATTTATGAATCTGAATTTTTATATGAAATGTTTAGATCTAAAATATTTATGATAAATAAAAATTTGTATGTTTGAATTGGAAGTAGATTTATATATCGTGAGAGTACATTATATTCATTACATGTGAAAAAAATTAACAAAAAACATAAAAGAATGTAGTAATACATAACCTTCAACACAAATGTAATCTTGAAATCTAGAAATCAAATAGGTTTCATCATTTGATCTCAAAATTGAAGGGATTTAATCCTTACATCCAATAGATGAGCATAAGTGCTCAAACTAGGTTTAGGGTTTGTCAGTTAGATGAGAAAAAATGATAACTGATGAGGTTGCCTCAATTATACAGAGATTGAAGGTCTAGCATGTGGTCCACATGTGTTGAAAGGTGTTTGAAAGTTTCTCTCTCTCTCTCTCTCTCTCTCTCTCTCTCTCTCTCTCTCTCTCTCTCTCTCTTTTCAAATCAAATAAGCCTATTAATTTTGTCTATAGTTGTGCATGTTGATAGGTGGGATCTTTAGTTTGAATGCTCTAGTTTTAGGGATTCACATTCCAAAAGGTGCATTTGCAAGAAATATTGAGGGTCTAGAGTTTGCATGCTAAAAGGTGCATTTGCAAGAGGGACTATGGGTCCAACGATTTGGGGAATGGGATATAGGGATGACAAGATGGAAGGGGATGCAAAATATCTATGTGCCCAAGGAGGAAATTTAGGGATCAAGACTTAGAGATATTCAATACCATAGGGATTGGGGATCAGGTTAACCAATTCATTCAAAGGGAGTGTAAGGAGGGAAATGAAACTTTCAAATCCTATGGGAGACAAAGCATATAGAAGTGGGGGAATAAGGAATCCTTTTAAAAGAATACTCCTATTTTGAAATTGAATTTTTCAGCAAGGGATCATTCATTCATCAATGAATCTTTTTGAAAGAAATTTCATCAAGGAATCCTTTTGAAAGAATACTCCTTGTTGAAAATCAAGCAAATATGATAGCCCCCCTCAAAATGAAGTGTGCTACTTGAAGGAGCACATGCCATTCTAAGGAGAGAAAAGAAAGAAAAGAGATGTCATGACACAAAATATATGGAAAGACATATTCATCGAATGTGTGACAACACATTAAAACCACAACATCACAACTTAGAAGAAAGGCAAAGATGAAGAAATCAAGAGCACATGGGGATCTGATAATTTGAAGTTAGAACTAATCATATATAAAGATAGATAGATATAATATAATATATGTATGAACTGTCATCAATCCCAAAATGTATTAGAAAAATAAGAAGAGCACATGAAGACAAATGAAAATTAAAAATTGGGTCAACATGGAAGAGTGCCTGAATTCCCTCAATGCTTTGCATCATCTCCAACGTGAAAAAGAAAGATTACAATACATAGAAGAATGATGAAACAAATATAAGAAGGTTACAATAGATTCTCGTGCCTGTATCCAAACACTTAAAGGGTAGAAAGGGTCCTCTAGGAAAGAGCACAAACATATAAAAGAAACTACAGGGGAACAAAACAAGCACATAAGACTAATCTAAAGATGTAGAAGAGGTGCAACCCTAATCCGAATCCACTGGTAGGTTATCTTGCTCCCAATCTAAATCATTGTAAGGGGAGGGAGGACAAGCCTATAGGGGAGGGATAGCAAGGGCTCCACCAACTGACTCACCTACGACAAGGGCTAATGAAGAAGGCCCATCAAGGTCCTCTTTGCCGAGCTCTTGTGAGACTAGGGTCACCAATCTCTCAAAGATTGAGGAGAGAGTCATGATATCCTCCAATGAGTTGAACATGCACTTGACAGGAGTGCCATGTGTCAACTAAATGGGAGGAGGAAAAGACACCTAAGAGTCACTACCAACCTTGGAAAAAGGGGCAGTGAAAAACTTTGGGGAGGCAGTGGCTGCCTCCATCATGAGGACGACGTAGGCCAAGGAAAAACAAGGCTCAAAAGGCAGAGAAAAATTCTTTTGACCATTGCTTGAAGTGAGGTCATTCTCAAAATTATGCTTCATTTAACAATGCCAAATCTGCATAGATGAAGCAGAAGTAGAAGGAGATAGAGCCATAGAAGACACCACCTTTGTATGAGGAATGTTCACAAGCTATGTGAAATGAGGAATATTGGGAAGAGAGATAAGAAGGGGAGGCTCCATCGAAGGAGTGATGAACACCTACACCCTTTTGGGGTGAGGTTCATCGGGATCTATTGATGAAGTCAGAAGAAGCATGAAGGTGATGGGAAAATGATAGGAGAAAAAGCACCAATAGAAGAAACATGAGCAGAAACAAAAACAACAAGCTCCTCCCCACTCTTCTGCAAGACAACGTGCTCCTTAGTAGAGCCTTTTGTCAATTCTTATGCTCATGCGCAAGCTGGTTACGTCAGCTATGGGCACTAGAAGACACGACCAGAGAAGAGGCCAGGGGCTCTTGCTCTACCATAGGAGCAACCTCCACAACTGTTGTTGGTGGAAGGGTGGTCTCCTTAGGAGGAGTAGGAGGAGCAAGAGACACATGAGAAGAAACAAAGACAGGCGTCTCAATGTTGGGCCTCTTTCCTTTCCTTGCTCTAGGAGTAGGTGGAGGAATAAGCGAGGTCTGCAAAGGTCGAAATGTAGGAACAACCCCATGCAAATGCCTCCCCATGTCGTAAAGGGTTGGGTGAGGAGTTGTGGGTAAAAAGGGAAGTTTGAAAATATGGGGCTTCAACTTCTGCAACATGGGTGCCTTTCCTTTTCCTATGCCAAAAATAGTAGCAAAAATAGAGGATGCCACCAAGGGCTGGGACGAGGAAGCAAAAGGTGTAGAAGAAGATGAAATAGAGGAACTAGAAAGAGAAGGCCCAAGGGAAAGAGTAAGCTTGTCCTTCCCTTTTGGAGGGGTGGAAGATGAAGCATGTTGTTGTGCACATAGATAAGCCTTCAGAGAAACAACATAAGGAGATGGGTGAAAAACACCCTTCAAAAGTGAGCCCCCAGTCTTGTATCTATAATAAGATCTATACAAAATATCTCCCCTAAGAGGGAGGGGTATAACTAGGGTGGGCCAAAAATGGTTGAGGGAGAAGCCCCCACATGTTACTAGTGGCTTGTGTCTAGTATCCTAGACAACATGCACGGTACCCTCATAGGGAAAATTCAGACATTTGTTGATCATAGAAGTGACTACATTCATAGAGGCTAGCCATAGAATGCCCAACCTTGCTCGGAATAGGCCAGACTCTAGGATCACAACAAATGAAACATCCATAGCCTTAGGTCCTACTAGGACCGACAAAAAATTGTGCCCATAGGTGCAATAGAAAACCCATCATGAGTGTGACGGGTAGCCTACGACTCATCATATTTCTCCTTGTGTAAATTGTTGATAAACAAGGCCTCCTTCATAATAACATTCTCACATCTCGATAGATCAACCATAACAACTGTGACGATGTTACCATTGATTCGGGAAGGAATGTAAAGTGGAGAAAGCCCCTTGTTCAAGGGAAAATCATGTGAGGTGAATGTAATGTCGGGTACACCATTCACACACTTTGCAGGAGAAATAGGAGTGAATGAGACTACATTCACATATTCATATGGGGCAAGATTGAAGGAAGATAAAGGAACAACCAAATTAGTTGAGTGCAATGGGAAAGGATTTGTGTATATCTACAACTAGTTGTTAGGCTTTACAACTTGCTTGTTAGAGTTTTGTTTTCTATCGTTGAGGTAAATAGTCCTATCATTGATGTAGTCTTGGATCACATGATGTAGGCACATGCATCTTTCAATATCATGTCTATCGTGCTGCCACAATAATAGGTTACACTCATCCTGATTTTTTTCTTAAAATCACATATTTTTAGAAAATATAATGATTTAAGCCTTGAAAGGTTCCATTTAAAGGATTTTAATTGAAGAGGATTTGATCAAACCCCCTTAGATCAAACCCCCTTAGATAGAACCCTGCTAGTTTTAAACCATACCTATAATGAAGTCTCCTCTACACCTATCAAATGCTGATAAAAAACCACTTTTAATTTACCTTTTGTGGGATCAAATAAATTCATTTAAAGTTTATGTTTGTAAGTATGTAGTACTTATTATAAGCTTCCCAAAAGGTATAATTTTTAATATATATTTAATTTGATTATATATTTATTTTTATTTCTTGTGAATGTAGGTTTTTTGATGAACATCAAGGTCTTTGTTTCACACATATGAAAAAAAAAAATAGAGAAAAAAATTCTAAAAAATACATGTCCTCTAGGTATTGATGTCCTTATTCGAACAAAAAAAAAAGAATTTCAATACATACAAAAGAAAAGTTATGCTCCTAATAGTATAACTGTGTCTAAATTGTAGTTGGTTTGAATTCAAAACTTAGTTAAAAAAAATCCAATATTTAACATTATGAAACCAAATGCATCCTCTAGATATTGTAGTTACAAATCTAAATTTGAAAAAAATAGATTTTCATCCTTCATAGAAAAAAAGTTGTGGTTTATAGTACACATCACTCTTTAAAAATGGTGTTTACTGTTAAAAACTAGTTATCGAAGGAGATGGAAAAAATAAATTTAATTTGATTCCAAAAAGTTTAAAAAATATATATTTAGAATCTACAAACAAAATGTCACAAACCACTAGTTTGCATCATCTTCAAATTCCTCACGGTTTAGCAGCTATAGTTGTTCGAAAGTGAAGATTTAACTTTCAAAATGTTCATTTCAATGTCAAGTTTGGCCAAAAAGTGTAACCCAATATTGTGGGATCACCTTTAGAAAACAACTCGATGGAATTGATAGAACTTTTGAGAGTCATACCATTGCGGATACAACTCAGACAGTGGTCAAATCTCAAGCAAAGTTATTACTTAATCATTCAATAATTTTTGCAAGACACTATTATATGATTCTGACAATTCAATAAAAGTTTTATTATATCTTGGAGCATTTTTATCCGATGGAACAAAGACCATGTTTGCCACAACCTTGCTCTTGCTAGAGACTAACACGACTGACCGACCATCTTGGCGGGAGCATGAGGATGAATCCACCTATTGGACAGCCACTTGATGGTACTCTCTCAAGGCAACACACAATGCACAAAAGAAGGATACTTTTCTTGCAACGAGGGTTGCAAGTTCCTAATAAGCACTTTTTGAACATAAAAATTAGGAAAAGGATAAGAAATTTGTGCAAATATCGCCTAATACTAAGCTATGAAATTAGTTAACTTCTCATGAGTCCCTCACTTGCATCAGATGAGATTGTTGAAAGTGATCTTTGGCCTGATGTTGGTCTAATACTATTGGAGAAACTAATTAACCAATTGATCAAAAGAGAAAATAGAATTGTCAGGAAAAGAACAATACCATTCCAATGTAGCATCCTTGAGAGAACATAGGAACAACTTGGCCAAAAAAGCATCATTATGAAAGAAATCAGTACATAGCGCATTGAAGGATGAGACATGTGTCCACAGATCCCCACAACTATTGTACTTTTCAAATTCTGAGATCTCCACACCCTGAGGGATAGGAGTGTTCAAAATGGAAATGGAAAGAGGACTACGACGAAAAAAAGGTTGAAACATAGGCTAGGAGGAGAAGCTAGTCAAATTCGCTAACTGATTCTACATGTGTCCCATGTTTTGTAAAAGAGCGTTGAGAGCTAGATCAGTAGATGAAATATGACAACTAAATCACCAACATGACCACTAGCACTCACACCAATGGATCCCTAGCATTGATGCCACTAGGGGCTCCGGCACCAACACTAGCGCCGATAGAGGTATCGACATCAATGCCCTGAGCTTTAGACAGGGAACAACTAAAACCCAAAGGTACCTTATTTACTTTAATTGTACGATCCTTCTTTGTAAAGGGACCTGCATTAGTCATGCTCATCGACACCATAGGCATTAGGATTTTCAGTTGTTTTTTAGCGATTCCTGATCCCACATCTTGAGTAGCACTCAAGGTAGAGGTGTAAGATGGAATCTGGGTCTCTACAATATCAACAATACCATGAAGGAGCTCTAGACCGCTTCAATATTTCATTACCAACTCTTTCAAAATTTCAACCATGGGACCTGCATAGGAAAAGCTTGATCTCTTGCAAAGAATCCCACAAGGTCTACGAGTCTCAACTCTAAGAAGTAAACTTGCTTTGCAGGGACCTTAAGAGCAACTTCATCTTCCAAAGAGGAGGCATAGGTCGTAGGTGAGGCATGAGGGATAGGAACATCAGTCCTAGCTTCAAGGACAAGAGGAGTATATCTAGTGGAAAGCCCGACAAAAAACTCCTCAAAGGATGTCCATTGACTCAGGAATTTGTTAGGGATGTCCGCACATTGTGTAGATGTCTGCGTGGTGCGGAAATGTCCTAGTCAAAATTCCTTGCACCGATGAAAAATGACAAAATACTAATAGGACAAAAGGTTTAGAGTGACAAGTTTTAGCATTATCAATATTATAAAGCTAAGGTAAGGGTACATTATGAGAAATTGCGCTAGGGTGTAATTTTATGCCATAACAGTGTCAAACAACAAATTTTTTTAAATCATCTCAATTTTGAAGTCTTTGAATCAAAAAGAACTTTCTTTTGACTATTCACAATATAAAATTTGACTTATAGCTTACAAATTATCGCAAAATGAAAATATCCCCGCCCGTCCCCACCAAATCCCCTTTACAAACATTGATATTGTTCATGCAAACCGCCAAATGAGTGTCATGCTAGAAGGGTTTGGCGAAGTCTACGTGTGTGGTGGTAGCCATTGAGAAGACTAAGGAGTTCATGTCAAAAGGCTCGATGGTTGGAGCCGTTGGAAATGAATAGAGTAGACCAAGTCAAAGTCGTTAGAACTTTACTGTTAAGAAAGAGGAACCACCAATTGAGATTAAGCTTGAGGTAAAGGCATTTGTATGAAGCTGAGTCAAAGCTTCAAAATAGTTATCAATGACACGACTATGATAACAATGTTGATGCCGCTTGTAGAATTCAATGAAGTCGCTTATGCTCATAAAAATGTGAGCTCTAAGGCAGTTTTCTTAAAAGAGATGCCATGCCAAAGGCAGATAAAAAAATTTCTTTTATATAAGAATTCCAGCACCATCACCATGGTGGTATCGTAACCATAGGCATCACAATGAGCCATGCGAACGATCCTTTCCAAGGCATCCTTCACCATTTTAAATGAGGGGTGGGCAAAGAGGTTGGCAACAAAGCCCACATTGCACAAGTCTTTGTCCAACGACAAATAATACAAGCCTAGGCGCCCACTCGACACCCTCCGACTGCCATACATTTTGGATTCTCCTATTGCGATAGAAAGAGCGATGGGGTTGAGCATTGATGAAGCAAAGAGATTGTTCACATAGCAATTTGGATTGGCCAAGAAATTTCCTATGCTAATCACTTAAAATAATTTTATAATATGCACCAAATCAAGAGATTGGTGTCGTTGACCAAGTAGGAGACCTGGGAGCTTAAGGAAGTCTTCTTAGATGATGGAGAAGTCGACTAAAAACAAAAAAAACTGATCAAACTCCAGGAAAAAATAAACCTTGGTTAAGCTTAAGGCAGGTCACACGACTGAAAAAAGCTTGGTGGTAAATGGTATCGAGTCAAAAAATCATGCGAACTAGACTCAGTAGAGTGGCTCAAATCGTCAACCAGCCCGTCTAAAAGTTGACGCCAAATATCTTGTGTAGGTGAATTTGTAAGGTTAGTCAAGAGGAAAATACAACACAAACACACACTCTGTTATGCATTTCTTTCGAAGAAACTTACAAGCCCTGCATGGTGAGCTTGAAAATGATGGTGCCATCCTATGTTACCAGAAACGAGAAACGGAAACCGCAACGGCAACGGCAACGTGACGGGAAACGGGATATTTAGAGGTTGCGTATAAGAAACGGAATATATATATGTATATAAAATAACTTCAATTATATATTAAAAATATTGATAGTTAAAAAAAAAAAAAAACCAAAGTTTGAATGGTAAAGTGAGTTGATCGCCCAACTAATAATTTATTATTTCAGCACATAACTAAAACTAATGTTTAACTGTACTAGTTTATTGTTTTTTACTACTCAACTGACGGATATCTGCAGAGTTCAGTGGATCTGCATGTAATAATTATCTTTAACTGGCTGTATATTGAAGATTTCCGTTGATCTGCAATGTAATGATTATCTTTAATTGGCTGTATACTAAAGATTTCCGTTGAAGATTTCCGTTGATCTGGTAGGGAAATAAATAAAAAGACCGGCGACTGTTTTGTTTTCAAAATCCCCTCCGCAACCTTGGAAATGGCTTGGAAACGGCCGTTCGTGACGGGAAACGCGTTTCGGCCGTCATGACGCGAAACGGCGCTCTCCCGTCACGTTTCTGGTAACATAGGTGCCATCTTTCTCTTCGACAAACAATTCGACAAACAATTTGTTTTTCCTAAATCATTGACATGCAAATTCGAACCCGTGACCAATTAGTCCAGGCTACCATCCTACGCTCTATTGCAAACCAAATCCATGGAGTTGCAAAGGAGCGAATTGTAGACCGCTTGTTTCTTCTTCAGTTGACAAGGCATTTTATAGAAGAGCAATACTTGAGCATAATCTGGTAATATCTGATCACCCCAAATTGCATGCAACTACTATGAAGAAGTTGACAGACTTGCATGACTTTGCATAAAGGGTTTTAAACACCTAATACTAATTTCGTGTGTGGAAATGGAGGCGATATTTGTTATTTTTGTGGCAAGAGAATTCAATGACAAAAATAAAACTCTTCATCCTCAATGAATGGATTCACCGCCTTTGGCCTTCAAACTACTCCAATTTGCATGAGATCATTTGGTAGATCACTCTACACAATGAATCACATTATTCCAAAATAGAATTTGAGATCACGCCCAAACAAAGATCAATATTACATGCAAATCAAATTGCATGGAACTCTATGCTAGGTTAGATGCAAGATTTGGTAAGGGTTTTGTTATTATGGTTTTGATACCATGTTAGTACTTCCAAGATCATGAAAAAAAAATAAAGAAATTTCTACAAAATACATGCACACAATAAGCCAAACGATATTATCAAGAGTTGAGTTGAATGTACAAAGTAACCTTTCTTATATAGGCAAGGTGGTGAAGGTAGGCAAGTTGAAAACAATGACTGACTAACCCTTCAATGATGGAACACTTGTTTCATGAAAAGTATACTAGTGAGTGGCAAGTGTGCATGCAGGAGGTATCTCACAAGTGAAGACACATGTCTCAACTACATGAGGTGAGATAAAACTATAGAAGTCCCTAAGTGGATACTTAAGAAATGTGAATAGGACTCTCCTAGGTAGGTTAATAGCTAACTAGTTTGATAAAGTCACCATTTACACCAATACCCCCTCTTAGGTGTAACTTAGAGAGTAATGTATGCAAGATAATGATGGGTCATGACTACTAGCCATTATAAGTACCCATGTACAATACAATTTCTTATAAAGTGAAGTAAAGGAGAAAACCCAATGAGAGTAAAAATCCTCTCTAAAAGAGAAGATACAATGAAGAAAGACTATGTATTCCCCCATAAGATGATGATAACTTCTTTGAATGTTGTTCAAATGCTCCATGTGAAGACTGATATAGAACATGTACTAAAGAAGTGATGTGAAGTCTTGCTATAAATAATCTTTGGATCTCTCAATGAAGCACCTTTGAATTTTGATGTAAGAAGTGATGTCCTGCTAGAAAGAATCTTTGGATGCTCTCAATGAAGCACCTTTGGAATCTCATGTAGCAACGAGTGATGGTGGATGAACTGATCTTTTTTTTAATCATTCCCATATTCTTTGAGTTGCAAGCTTAGAATCATGGAAGAAATAAAAAATAAATATAAAGTGCTCAAGGAACAATGACAATGATAACCCCCCTTGATTATTTTGTCCCCCCTTGAATTAACACTTTATATGTTTTAGTGCAAATAACAATTTCAATGGAATGAATAATGATGCTTTATAATTGAGTGTGATGTCATTTCCAACAAAATGGACAAGTGATATTCACTTTCACAAAAAACAATTCCTGATTTGAGTACCTAATCAAAAGTTACAATAATTCTATTTGCATAATTTGCACTTAGAAACTTAAAGTTTTCCTATTAAATGAGGAGAAAAAATGTGTGTTAAACAACAAAATTTTTAACTCGTCTTGACACTAAAGTTTTTGGAATGGAAAGAGCTTTTTGTTGACTATTCACAATCGAAATTTCAACTTATGGTTTGCAAATTATTGCAAAATGAAATATCTCCTCCCTTGACAAACATTGATATAAATTGACGGTTTGACTTGTCCGCACTAAAGGTTAGCATTAAATGCTAATTAGAACCGCCAAATGAGCTTTTCATGCTAGAAGAGTTTGACAAAGTCTAGGTGTGTGATGGTAGCCATTGAGAAGACTAAGGAGACTGTGCCAAAAGGCTCGGTGGTTGGAACCATTGGAAATGCATAGAGTAGACCACTCAAAGTTGTAAGAACATTAACATTGAGGAAGAGGTACCACCAATTGAGGTTAAACTCGAGTCAAAGTCAAGTGTATGAAGCTGAGTCAAAACTTCAAACCAGTTATCAACAACACGACTATGATAACAATGTTGATGCCACGTGTAGAATTCAATGAAGTCGCTTATGCTCATAAAAATGTGACCTGCAGTTTTCTTCAAAGAGAAGCCATGCCAAAGGCAGATAAAAGAACTTTCTTTTATAAGAATTCTAGCACCATCACCAGTGTTGGTATCGTAACCACAGGCATCGCAGTGAGTAATACAAACGAGCATTTCCAAGGCATCCTCCACCTTTCTGCAAGAGGGGCGGGCAGAAAGGTTAGCAACAAAGCCCACACTGCACGAGTCTTTGTCCAGCAATAGATCATACAAGCCCAGACGCCCACTCGACACCCTCCGACTGCCATATATTGGATTCTCCTATCACGATAGAAAGAGCGATGGAATTGAGTGCTGATGAGGCAAAGAGATTGGTCACACAACAAGTTGGATCAGCCACTCCTACATACCAGTATCCAAGCAATTTACTATGCCAATCCCTAAAAAATATTTTTTAACATGCACCAAATCAAGAGATTGGTGGTTTTGACCAAGTAGGAGACGTGGGAGCTTAAGGAAGCCTTCTCAGATGGTGGAGAAGTTGACTAAAAGCAAAAAAACTAATTAAACTCCAAGAAAAAATAAACTTCGGATAAACTTAAGGCAGGTCGCATAGCTGAAAAAGAGCTTGGTGATAAATGGCATCGAGTCAAAAAATAATACGAACCAGACTCGACAGAGTGGCTCATTTTGTCAACCAGCCCGTCTAAAAGCTGACGTTGAATATCTTGTATACGTTGGTGAATTCGTAAGGCTGGTCAGGAGGAAAATACAACGCAAACACACACTTTGCTGTGCATTTCTTTCGAAGAAACTTACAAGTCGCGCATGGTGAGCTCAAAAATGATGGTGCCATCTCTCTCTTCGACATAAAAATGAAAGGCAACTGAAACAACTGCCTTAAATCGTTGCCTAAAAACTTGAGAAACAAAAAACCTTCCCCAAATCACCAACATGCAAATTCGAACCCGCGACAAATCAGTCCAGGCCACCCTCTTGTGCTTTATTGTAAATCAAGTCCATGGAGTTGCAAAGGAGCGAATCGTGGACCGTCTGTTGCTTCTTGTGTTGACAAGCTGTTCTATAGAAGAGCAACACTTGAGCTTAATCTAGTAATATCTGATCACCCCAAATTGCATGCAGCTGCTATGAAGAGGTTGACAGAGGTGCACGACTCTGCATAAAAGGATTTTAACACCTTTTACCAACGTCGTATGTAGAAATGGAGGCAATATTTGCAATTGTCATTGGAAGAGAGGTCGATGACAGAAATCAAACTCTTCAACACAAGTGTAAGTCGTCGTCAATAAATGGACTTGCTACCTTTGGCCTTCAAACTACTCGAATTCGCATGATATCACTTGGTAGATCGCTCTGCATAATGAATCACATTAATTCAAATAAAAATTAGATCATGCCCAAACAAAGATCAATATTACATGCAAATCAAATTGAATGGAATTCTAGACTAGGCTAGATGAAAGATTTTGGGAAGGGTTTTACTAGCATGACTCTAATATCATGTTATGATTTTTAAAATCATAAAGAAAAAACCAAGAAACTTCCATAAAGTACATGCATACATTAATCCAATCATATTATCAAGAATTGATTTGATTGTGCAAAGTAACCTTGCTTATATAGGCAAGGTGGTGAAGGTAGGTAAGTCAAACACAATGATTGACTAACCCTTCAATGATAGAACACTTGTTAACTCACATAACAAGTGTTTTAATGAATGACAAGTGTGCATGCAAGAGCTCTCACAAATGAAGACACATGTCTCAACCACATGAGGTGAGATAAAACTATAGAAGTCCCTAAATGGAAACTTAAGAAATGTGAATAGGACTCTCCTAGGTAGGTTAATAGTTAACTAGTTTGATAAAGACACCATTTACACCAACAAGGAGGACTCAAAGGATCCCTATTGATTTTGTCATAAGTTTATAGTAAAGATCCCCCTATAGGAGAAAAAAAATAGATGAGAATATGAATCCTTTCATGAAGAAGTGACCCTTAGGCCATTATTGAGGGACCGATGATATTAAACCGTCCATTATTTGCAAATATTATTTCTCCCCTTGGAAGAAATATATCCATTGGCGATTGTAGAATCCATTCCTATAATCTATATGAATGAGGAATCGAAATCCAAATGTGTTCCTTTCAATAAAATTCTAGTGTCTTCATGCTAAATAAAGATATCTCTTCCAAAATAGGAATTGAATTCCCAATCATAAAGGTAGAACTAGAAGAGTAAAATATCTCAATTGCATTTACAAACATTGAATAAGTGATGATATGACTACCATTAAAGATAAAATATAAATAATCTAATGTGTCCTCCATATTAGTAATGTGAGAATCCACAAATAGAGATAATAAGTCTAATAGATAGGAATCCCAATGAGGTGGATCTAGAAGATGATAAATGTCCTGCTATATTGAATCATTGAGGGCTATGGTTGTACTGATACCAATATCATTAAGAGCAATTGTAGTGTAGAAAATGTAGCCCTTTACATTTTCACGCTTGTTTGGACCCTCCCTGCTAAAATTGGGCTTGTTTATGCCTTAAATTGGTCCTATTTTGCATCCACAAGCCTTATTAAATGCATTTTTCTAAGGTTAATCTCGACACTTATTAAATAACCAATCATAATTCAATGTTTTGGGTCATGTGTTCTAAATCTGGTGATTTGGGACTCATACACCACCTTGGGCATATGAGTCCCACCTAGGTCTTGGGACCTGATTTTGAATTTCACATTAAACAAGAAACTTCTTGGAGTTTGTGTCCCATGTTTAAGCCACTGAGACTCATACACCACAACTGGTGTATGGGTCCCGATTTAACCAAGACCTAATTTAAATCAAATTCTTGGCAGGATTTTTTTATCCTAGATCTGATGTCGGCTTGTAGTGTTATAATTTCAAGAAATTTGGCATAAATAAGTATAAATACAAAGTTATTTCACATAGTTTCATCCTAGAATTTCATAAGAAATGAAGATCACTTTCACAAGAGCTCACAAGAGCATTCAAGAACATTCAAGAGCATTTCAAGAGCATTCAAAGGCAGATTTGAAGAAGATTCTTGTAGTCATTCAAGATCCATCATCATGTCAAAGACTTAAAGCATCATGCATGTTGTTGAGCTAATGTTGTGATGTAGCATTGAAGATCAATTCAAGATCCCATTTAATCATTGTTTCTAATCAAGTGTTGTGATCAATATCTACATTCATTAAGGCCGCTTCATGCTTGTTTGCAGATCTACAAGATTTCAAACAAGGTTCTATTGTTTCATCTTATGTTTCATGTTTCATTTCTCATTAAGGTTTGATTTCCAAAACAGGGTTTGACCAAGACAAACCCCCATTCCCAAACAATCAACAAGTTTTTCTCTGTCTACATGTGTGATTGCAGATCTAGGTGTCTTGGAGCTTGAAGGATCTTTGAAGACTAAGTTGCAAGATTGAAGAAAGTTGTCAGAGTTTTCTCCTCATTTACAAGATCACAGAAAGTCACCCACAAGCCAGAATTCAGGGTTTCTAACTCGGAGATTTGGAAAGAAGGAAGCTACAAGAAATCACCAGAGAATGCCAGAATTTATGCCAAACCCTAATACTGGGACTAAATCACCACTTGTGGTGTATGAGTCCCAGTACTGACATTTTCCAGGTTTTAGGAGATTCAGATCAATTCTTGTAAGATTTCAATTTTGGCACAAAAACCCTAGTCTAGGACTAAATCGCCCAAACTAGCATATGAGTCCTAGTGGGCATCAAACATTAGGATTTCAGGGTTTTGGAGCTTGTTTTGGCCTCATTCTCAATTTGTTATCCTAATTTTCAATTTCATTTCCTAGGTCATCTAGTTAGGTTTTGCATGTTACATATTCATTTTTTGTCTTTCCAAGCCTTGATTGGTGGTGAACCCTCTTATTTACTTTAATCACACCCTAGGACACCCTTATTGCAGATATCTTTCCCTCATTCTTATATCCTTGGATTGAGATCTCTAGGGTTTCCTTGAATGAAACTTGAAGAAACCTAGTCTAGGTCCCTAAACCCTAGTTTGTGTTCCACCTCCCAAAAGGTGGAACACCTATTTTCTTCATTTCAACAATAAAATATGAATATATTATCTAAATAGGAGTATACAAAGAAAAAGGAGAAGTCTCTATGTATCCAGACATGTAAAGCCAATAATATACTCAAGATCATTTAAAGTATCATCATTAAATGGAATATTATATGTAGAATCAAGGGTAATGAATCAATTTTTAGTAGGATTATCTAGGAATAAAGACATATGTGGTTCTCCAAAGATCTCCCAATCTTAGTCAAAAGTATGTGTGTGCAATCAAGGTTCGACATAGCACACATAATGTCATGATCAACACTAGAAAAAATTAATCCCATAACATGATTAATATTATAAACTAATATTAATTTTCTCATAGGTGTGTCTAGTTTCAATGTGATCCCAAAAAAAGACAAGAAAAAAAGTTTAGCACCTAATATGTGTTAGGATGTCATTTTTCCAAGACTCATAATTTTCCTCATTCAAGATTATCATAGTGTGGCAACAAAAAAAGTATCCCTTCTACTTTTCCCTTGCTTGTTTGGGCTCTCCTTGAAAACTAAGTTTAATGGTGCCTTGATTTAGTGTTGTAATGTGTTTGACACATTCACATTAGGTCTTGGTCCCTTGTGAACTAATGGATATAAATTGTATCTTGCTTAAGTGTTGTGAGACACTTTCACACTTTTCTAAGGTTTTATTAATTAATGGCACCTAATAAATCTCTTTTTAACCTTAACCATGCCTTCTTTAAGGTGTTGTAAAGTGTTGTAACACAATTTCACACTTCCCTAAGGTTTTTTTTTAATAATTGGGCTTTATTATGCTTTAATTGGCCTTAAATTGCATCAACAAGCCTTAATTAATGCATTTTTTCAAGGATAATCCCAACATTAATCATCACCCAATCATAATTCAGGTGTTTTTGGCTTGTGTGGCCTAGATTTAGTGATTTGGGACTCATTCACCACCTTTGGCGAATGAGTCCCACCTAGATCATTGGGTCCGGAACTTGATTTCACACCCTCCCAAGCATTTAGCTCAAAATTAATTTTAATTCAAATTTTTGGCAGGATTTTATCTTCCTAGATCTGATGTCAACTTGTAGTGTTGTAATTTCGGGAATTCTTGCATAATTAAGTATAAATACAAGGTTCTTTCACTCATTTTCACCCCAAGAATTCAAGTGTTCATCCTTATAGAAAGTTTGTGTTTACAAGAGCATTCAAGAGTCTTCAAGAGCAGATTATCAAGCATTTTAGAGCAATATTCAAACATCAAGCATCATGTCAAAGCTTTCATGCATCATGTTTGTTATTGTGCTAATAATTGTATGTAGGGTTTTATGATTCAAGCAAGTGTTTCATTCAATATCAACATCATTCAAGCAAGATTCAAGATCTACATCCATTGGAGCCATCTCAAGAATATTTGTAGCACTTTATTGAAAGGGTTTGGTGAGTTGTAACATTGTCATTTCTTCATTCATCATTCTCTATTCCTATTTGATTTCATTTGAAGGATTGATTTCCAAAATGGGGTTTGACCAAGGAAAACCCCTTTCCACTAACCCAAAAAAATTTCCCCTCTCCTTGTGATTTGCATGTCTAGGTTGCAGATTTCCTAAGGAGCTGAACCGTAGATTTTTGGCACCATGCACCTTTCTAGCTCTTCTAGGGTTTTTCACCTAAAAGGAGAAAGTAGGGCCAAAAATGCTAAGGGGTTCATTCAAATTGTGTTATGTATGATGTAATTAAGACTAAATGAGATGATATTAATGAAACTAAGCTAAGTAGTTGATTGATTATGAATGCAAAACCTAAGAAACAAGTGATGTTTGAAAACACATTGTGTAATGCCACAATGAACTACAAATGAATGCAAAGCTTAACAGAACTGAACCAAATTGAAAGTGTGCACCTGAGATGTTGAAGGGGGCTGGAAATGACATTTGAAATGCTGCTGATGCTATTTTTCAGGCCTAGAGGGACTCATTTGCCATTCTGGGTGAATCATTCCCAATTATGTCAAACTGAGCCGAAACCTATTTCTGTCAAAAGGGTACAGTTAAAAAATGTAGAAAACTCAAAATTAAACTTGGAGTGGGACTCATTCACCACCCATGGTGAATGAGTCCACTTTTAAATTTTTGGATTCTCAAAAGTGGATTCCAGAGCTTTCGATCTGTACTTTGGCTTCCTACAAGTGTCTGCTTCCGAAACTTTGATTTACGGGCCTGAAAATGAGTTTTTGTTGATAATTTGACTTGTTGAATAAAGAGAGGACTTTAGCAACCTTGCAACTTGATCTTAAATGATTTCCAAACTTCCAAGAGTCCTAAATCTGCAAACACATAAGAAGAGGAGAAGAGATGTTGAATGTTAGGGCATGGGGGTTTGCCGTGGTCAAACCCCTTTTAGGTAATTAAACCAAAATGATGAAAGAATGGAATGAAACATGAAATAATGGAGTTTATTACCTTTCCATGATATTGATTTTGGATTTATACAACAATGGAGGAAGATTCAGCCCTTGAATGTCTTTAGGAGCTTTCTTGATGTCTTGCAATGATAAAACCCTAAGTTGCTTGACTTGAGATAGAAGAATGGATGTGAATTAAGTTAATAGATGTAAAAATGAGTTAAAATAATTATATTTATAGGAAATTCATATATTTTACCTGTTAATACCTCATCACAGGCCGACATGAAGCAATATTAAACTCAAATTTCACTTTTTTCCTGCTCAAAGGTCAAAATTGAGCTAAATGGGACTCATTTTCCACCCATGGAAAATGGGTCCCACCTGTATGGGACTATTTTTCCATGCATGGCGAATGGGTTCCATAGGGGCTATTTTGACAGCTCAGATGCCAAGAGTTAAGGAAATAAGGTCTAAATTGCAACCTTGTCAGGTGTTTGATCAATTTAGGCCTTGGGATGCACAATATGGGTTAATATGGGACTATTAGTGATGATGTGAATGTCAAATAGGTCTTGGGACACAAAAATAAATGTGAAAGTGTGACTAAATACACTTTACAACACTAAAATGAGGCCCACATAGCCTAGAAAGGCACAAAAACCAATGTGAATGTGCAAGACACATTACAACACTAATTTATCATTTAGTTTAATTCAAAGACCTTCTAGATTGATTTGATGATGCTATTAAACACATTTCATAATGTTGAATTAGGGAGAAATGGGTTCATTAAGTCTAGAAAAGCATGAAAGTATCTTACAACACTTTACAACACCTTTACAAGACATCGTTAAAAGCATGTTATTCGATTTGCAAGGGTCCAAGACCTAGTGTGGATGCATAAAATTCCCCACAACACCTAAATCAAGCCTCATTAAGCCAATTTATCATGAATTAATCCCATGTCAAGCAAAGGGTCCTTTTTTCTATGTTACAAGAGCAAGATTGGAGAAAATTTGTCAAAGAGATCAAAGTTGTTAAAGTTGTCATCAAACATTGGAGATACTTGGAGATCACCTATAGGTTGCAAATCTGGGTTTCAGATCTAGAAATCAATTAGGAAAGATAGAGTAGACTGAGAAGAACAAATTCAGGTTTTGAATTCTTGAAATTTAAGCAAAAGTGGACTAATTTGCCAAAAGTAGTGAATGAGTCCCATTGTAGGTGTTTGAAAGAGATCTTTGCAGATTCAGACACCCTTTTGGTCGAAACTTGCTCCTGTGCAAAAATCCATAACTAGGACTAATTCGCCCAAAATGGTGAATGAGTCTCTATAGGTCAAAAGGTTAGAATTTATAGCAATTTAGGACTCCCTCTAGTCATCGTCATGTTTTTGGGTACACACATTCCAACTTGCATCTTTCTATTTTTTTTACTTGCATTTCTAGGTCATTTAAATCAATTTTGCATCATATTAGGGTTTTTCATTTCATCTTGCATTTCATTGTCTTTTCCAAGTCTAAACTTGGTGGTGAACCCCTTATTAGTTTACATTCAACCCCTAGGACAACCCTACAACAAGATCTCTTTCTCCTTTGTATTGAGATATCTAGGGTTATCCTTCAAGAGTGAAACCGGGGAGAAGGAAAGTGGGTTGTTCTATGTACTAAACCATATGCAACAATCTCTCCTCCTTTTCTAAATGTTTCATTTTGGTGAACTTGCATTTAGAACATTACAATTTTGATTTGGAGTGCATCATCATCCTAGATTTGGCTTGCATTAACATTGCATTGCATTTTGCAAATTAGTTAATTGACATTTTATGGTTTCAAATTTTGCATTAGTGAAAGCTCATATAGCTTGCATTTTTGCATCTCATTTCATTGAAAATCAAACAAAACATGTATCTACACTTAGGATTTACATCATACAGCATAAAAAGCAACTAAAAATTTTTGATTTAAATAAACCCTACTAGGACTCATTTTCCACCTTGGGAAAATCAATCCCCATGCATATTCTGAATTGCATTTTCTGGAATTTAAAGTGTTGTTTCTGAGTTTCTGTTTGTTGTTTATAGCTTTCTATTTCAGTTTACAAAGTTTTTGTTATAGTCATTTCATTGTTCTTAGCTTATATTGCATTGCATTAGTTTAGAAACCATTCCATGAGGATTTGGTGTCCTCTGCTAATACTAGGGCCATTCCTACAACATCAAGTGCAAAATGACAACATTTCAACTACGACCATCCCTGCTATAGATAACATTCACCACATACTTGAAAGTGAAGATGGACTTGACCTTATGAAAAACATAGTTCAAATCTTTGGAAAACACTTCCCCTCAACCACTAGTTGTCCTTTATCGACAAGCAATGTCACAAGCCAAGGAGGAACTCAAATTCCTACTCTCACAACAATGGCCTCAATTCCTACCTATACCAACCCTCAAGTCACAACAACAATGCAACCAACTAGTAATGTGATTCCTTCCTTGGGCATTTGCTCTAGCATTCCTAGTACCTTTGTGGCATCACACATCATATCTCCTACCACTTTCCCACCTATAAGCATTCCATTCACTTAACCCTTGAACACATACAACCATTCACCTTTTTCACTCCCATCTCATAACACAAGCAATGACCCTCTCATAAACCAACTTTTACAAACCATTTCATCCCTTCAAAAGCAAGTTTCCACCATCAATCAAAATCAAAATGGTCCACCTACCTATTATGTCAAAAGCAATCCATTTTCCTTGGAGATATTGTGAACACCGAATCCACAAGGTGTAGAGGTGCCTAGATTCAAGAAATATGGAGGAAAGGGAGATCCTTCTAACCATGTTAATGCTTATACCGTCTTATTTAGTGAATTTTTCCTTGATGAGAAACTCTTGGCTAAGCTTTTCCCTAGGTCCTTGAAGGATACTGCCTTGGATTGGTTTTCTTCTTTAATGAACAACTCAATTCATTCATTCAATGAACTTGTTTAGGTATTTGTCAACCATTTCCAAGTGCATATGACTCCTAAGATGACCTTGTCTAATTTTATGAGATGCAAGCAAAAAGAAGACGAAAAGATAACAAACTTTATCTCACGCTATCAATCGCTTTATTCCCAAATCGATGTCAAGGTTCTCGATCCTCACCTTCAAAAGATGTTCTTATAAAATTTGTAAAGTAAGATACAAGATAAACTTACCATGATGAAATTCTCATCCTTTATGCACTTGTGTACTGACCTTCATGATTATCAGAGTTTGGTTAGTAGTCGAGATGGAGAATCCACCTCTAGCCAAACCAAGAAGTCCGAGACTGCAAACAAAAAAAATTCCAAAACTTTTAGAAAAATGAACAAAAGTTTCCTTCAATTCAATCCTTGTCAACAAACAACTCAGAATGTCAATAACCAAGTAGTTGTTGTTAAAACCACGACCCCCTTTAGCTATGGGGACCTGAACAAACAATTCACTCCCTTACCTGATACCCTCCAAAACACAATATCACAACTCATAGAACAACAAATGATCACATTACCTCTTGTTAAAACAATCAATCCTAATAAGCCTTTACCTCAGAACTTTAGATCAAATACATATTGCCATTATCATCGAAAAAATGGACACGATACAAAGCACTGTAAGTGTCTTAAACATTTGGTGCAAGACCTCATTGATGGGTATGTGCAGGATCATGATGGGCCAAAAAGTGGCGATATGATGGGTATGTGTAGGGTATGTGGCTGTTGACTTTTTCTTTACCCAAAATTGATGAAATGAAAAGGGTTTTTAAAGGAGATTATCAACTTTCCACCAATATAAATTATACTTTACTTTGAATTTAATAAATAACTATTATTTATTTTCTATTCAAATTACAACTAAAGTCCTAATTGATAGGCTGATTGAAAAACATCTATAGATTTCAAAAGTTATCACATTTTTTGAATCCAAAACATGCATCACATTCTATGCTTCACACACTATAGAATTAAAAAAAGAAAAATTGAATTTCATGAAGTTTTGACCAAGTTAAGGTGTTCAGACATACGAGTTTTTATATTTTTTAAAAGTTGTAATAAAAAAATCATAATTAATTATTTACCTAGAAAAAAATTACAAAAAAATATGCATCACATTCGGACATGAGTCCTCTACTTATATCTAAAATCTTATAAAAAAATATTATCATTTTATTGTGGTTAGGGTGGTCAGACAAACATCTATTTCTTAATTTTTCCCTGAAATTTAAGTACTACTGCAAGGAAATTTCAAATTTTCACCAAATAGATTTTTTTTTTCTAAAATAAACCTAGTAGTTTAGAAACTACATTCAATTTTCTACAGATTCTATTCTTACATACTTTTGAAATAGTGTAGATAACTTATTAAAAAAATTACGTCAAGTTGCCTAACTCTGATTTTTTTGAATTTTTTGCCACTTAAGGGCCTGTTTTTTCCATGCTGATCTTGCACATACCCTGATTTCAGTTGTCTTTCCATTGGAGGTGTTAATGATAAAGGAAATAAGTCCGTAGCCCCTCCTAACGAGAACTTGCAAATATTTACCAACCCCATTCCTAATCACAACATTTCATTTATCAAAACTAGTGAAACTAAAAAGAATGATGTGATGAATGTTGATACAGATGATGATAACAATGATACTGCTCAACATAATCCTATAGATAATGATCATACGAATAGATGGTAGGAGTGATAGACATCATTCCTCGTAAGGGTCGAACTAAAAATCCTCTTGAGATTACTTTCTCTTCACAAGATATACCCAAAAATGTACCTGACGATCCTCTTTACATAGCCAATAGAATCTATGACAAGCTCACTAATGGGATATTAATAGATCCCATATGTGGAGAAAATGTGATCACTAAAGAATTCTTGGTTGTACATGAACTTTACCAAGAAATATATGATAAACCGAGAGCATGGATCAAGACGCATAATGGTTTCACTTTCCCTACAATAGGATTGATCAACCTACCTTTAATGAGATGACCAAAAGAGTTAGATGTCACATTCTCCATCATCCCCCAGTTGGACCAATTTCATGTGAAGCTAGGCCATCCATGGATCCACTCCATGAAGGCAGTCCCTTCGGTTGTGCATAAATGCTTAAAGTTTTTATTTAACAATGATATCTATATTGTGTATCACAGTAGATTTAATCTTGCATCGACAAAAGGGAACTTTTCCTTAGATTTCTTTTGGCCTGAGCCTATGGAACTTATTAGACCTCGTGAAAACTTCTTTTTCAAATTTGATAAATAATTCAAGGCAACAAAAATAACAAAATTGTCCCTTAAAAACATGCCTAAAACTTCAACTGAGCCCACCATCCTTGATGAAACCATGATTGAACCTAAAAACATAACACAAAATCAAGATCAACTTGCTGCAACTCTTCCTAGGACATCTTCCAAAAGACCTAGAGACAATGAAACTTCCACACCTCCTAAAATCAAACAAGTTTACAAGCCTAAAGAGAAAGTGGTTGAACAAATTCCCGTGGTTCTTTCCATTCCTCTCCTTAGGGAAGAAAAGAAACCTATGGTTAATGAACCTGCTCCTACACAAACACAATTTGAAAACAAAACTAAATGAAACAGAAATGCTAGAGAGCATAATTGTAGACGTCATGCCCTTGCTCACAAATTCAATGAAGAAAACAATAAATAAAATCAACATCCAAACTTGACTAAAGCAATGCACGATAAGTCTCCCTCGTTGCAACAAAAAGATCCTATACCGCAACCTCAACAGGAGCTAAACTCTTCCTTGAACATTATCCTTTGTCCTCCTATTGTAATAAACTTGGATGACGATGATGGGATTTCTAAAATTGATGAGAAAGTGCATAATGAATTGGATATATTGTTTTCCTCTTCTATGAGCTTAATCGACAATTCTCCTAAGAAGAGTGTTGAACTAGGTGACGACCCTAGTTTGACACATGCCGTTGTCCCTTTGGCTAGTTGTCCGCCTTCTACATACAATGAACAATATTGGGATGCATGCACCCTACTTTAGGTTGAATTGCATGTGCCTACTAGTCAAGTTTTCATTATTTATTTTTCATCTTCTTTGGTGTGATTGCATATGCATAATGTGATCCCCCATGACATTTTGTTTGATGTTCTCTCTCTCTCTCTCTCTCTCTCTCTTTGACATTCCTCTATTTGTACCTTTTACTCTTCTCTATGTCATAAATCTTTTATCGCTTTTCCTTTTTCTTTATCTTTTCATTTGTCTTGTGTTTTCTTTTTTGGGATGATGCAAGGTGTTGAGACATTCATGTTTCTTCCCTGTTGACCCAAAATATTTTTCTTTATCTTTTCATTTGTCTTGTGTTTTCCTTTTGGGGATGATGCAAGGCGTCGAGACATTCATGTCTCTTCCATATTGACCCAAAAGGTTTTTCTTTGTTTTCGCTCTCTTTGTGTCATTCTTCTAGCTCTATCTGTATTTGGGGAATGATGATAGTTCCGAGCTCTCTAAAAACATTGTAGCAAGAACATACTGACCCCAAATCTATAGATCCCTTACATGTGTTTGGTGTTTTCATTTTGGGGGCAACCCCTCTCTTTTCTTTTGAATGATGTAGCTTTACTTGGAAACATATGACTTGGTATAGGGATTTCCAAGTTAGCTCTCATGTATTCTTTATTGTTTGCACTTATAATTTTCTACTTTAAAGTAATTTCTCACAACATGGTGTTTAGCAATTTCTTTAAAGTGGGGGCATACATTAGCATTATTCCTTTGGCATTTATCTTTTTCATGGTTCATAGTGCAATCCTTTTACTTCATACGGTGGATTTTTCACTTTGTGGTGAAATTGGGTGTGATGTCCCTCAACAGCATGATCTCTCTTAGCATATTACATTCCTCTTAGTGGATTGATATGACACAGTGCATCCCCTAAGTTGCAAATTTTCTATTCTTTGATTGGTCCTCTCTTGGAGACATTAGGCACAATGTCCCCTAAGTTAAAGGACTCGCATGGATTAAACAAGACTCCTTTGAACATTCCTTATTGTTGCATTTGCATGGCCATCTTGCATAACACAACTTGCATGCCTGTGGAGCCATCTTGTTTGTTCATGAGCTCCAAGCATATGAAGTTTTGCTTGTCTCATGAAGCTCAAAGGTCATTTTTTTTGCGTGCTGCCTTATTAAATTTATCAGGAGGTATAACTTTGGTATGGTTTGATGGGAAGCCTGACTAAGGCATGAATTTCCCTTAGCCACTCGTGTGTGAGTGTGAGTGCATACTGGCCAAGTGTGTATGTGTCTCACCTCTTTGGACTTCTCACCCAACGGACAACCTGAAGTTTCATTGCCTCAAAATGAGTATGCATTTTTTGAACAAACAACCTAGATTTGATCCACATCGCGATGGACAAATGATCGACGCTTGATCCACCCCTTTTTCTTTTTCATTTTGTTTCATTTTCTTTATGTCTTTGACAGTGCATGCACTTGTTTCTTTTGTGCCTATATTAGTTTTCCATGGGATCTTGGTCTTGGGGGCTTGATCACCCCTCTTGATCGTTGTCTTCCCATCCTACTGACGTTGGTGCATCTAGACCCCTCTTGATGTGTGTTTGTCTACTTTAGTGTGAGTTTGAAGCAAGTTCATCCTCTCACTAAAGTGGGGGCTAAATGTGGCAACGAAAAAAGTATCCCTTCTGCTTTTCCCTTGCTTGTTTGTACCCTCCTTGTGAACTGAGCTTAATGGTGCCTTGATTTAGTGTTGTAATGTGTTTGACACATTCACATTAGGTCTTGGGCCCTTGTGAACTAATGGATATAAATTGTACCTTACTTAAGTGTTGTGAAGTGTTGTGACACACTTTCACACTTTTCTAAGGTTTTATTGATTAATGACACCTAATAAATCTCTTTTTAACCTTAACCATACTTTCTTTAAGGTTTTGTAAAGTGTTGTAACACACTTTCACACTTCTCTAAGGTTTTTACTTAATAATTGGGATTTATTATGCTTTAATTGGACTTAAATTGCATCCACAAGCCTTAATTAATGCATGTTTTCGAGGATAATCCCAACATTAATCATCACCCAATCATAATTCAGGTGTTTTTGGCTTGTGTGGCCCAAATTTAGTGATCTATGACTCATTTTCCACCTTGGACGAATGAGTCCCACCTAGATCATTGGGTCTCGAACCTGATTTCATACCCTCCCAAGCATTTTTGAATTTTGGTCCCATACATTATGCCTAATGGGACTCATTCACCACCTTGGGTGAATGAGTCCTGTTTAGCTCAAAATTAAATTTAATTCAAAATTTTGGTAGGATTTTACCCTCCTAGATCTGATGTTGGTTTGTAGTTTTGTAATTTCAGGAGTTCTTGCATAATTAAGTATAAATACAAGGTTCTTTCACTCACCCCAAGTATTCAAGTGTTCATCCTTATAGAAAGTTTGCATTTACAAGATCATTCAAGAGTCTCCAAGAGTAGATTATCAAGCATTTTAGAGCAATATTCAAGTATCAAGCATCATGTCAAAGATTTCATGCATCATGTTTTTTATTGTGCTAACAATTGTGATGTAGGGTTTTATGATTCAAGCAAGTGTTTCATTCAAGATCAACATCATTCAAGAAAGAGTCTAGATATACATCCATTGGAGCCATCTCAAGCATATTTGTAGCACTTTACTGCAAGGGTTTGGTGAGTTGCAACATTTTCATTTGTTCATTCATCATTCTCCATTCCTATTTGATTTCATTTCAAGGATTGATTTCCAAAATAGGGTTTGACCAAGGCAAACCCCTTTCCACTAACCCCCCAACATTTTCCCCTCTCCTTTGAGTGTGATTTGTAGGTCTAGGTTGCAGATTTCCTGAGCAATATTGGAGAAAAGTTGTCAAAGTTGTCATGTCAAGCATTGGAGATACTTGGAGATCACCTACTGGTTGCAAATCTGGGTTTCAGATCCATAAATCAATCAGGAAAGATAGAGCATACTGAGAAGAATAGATTTAGGTTTTGAATTCTTGAAAAAGAGGAAGTGGACTGATTTGTCACAAGTGGTGAATGAGTCCCACTATAGGTGTTTGACATAGATCTTTGAAAATTCAGATACCCTTTTGCCTGAAACCTGCTCCTATGTAAAAATCCATAACTAGGACTGGTTCACCCAGAATGGTAAATGAATCCCTATAGTTCAAAAAGTCAGAATTTCTAGTAATTTAGGACTCCTTCCTATCATCTTTAGGTTTTTAGGTGCACACATTCCAGCTTGCATCTTTTTGTCTTGTTTTACTTGCATTTCTAGGTCATTTAAATCAAGTTTGCATCATATTAGGGTTTTACATTTCATCTTCCATTTCATTGTCTTTTCCAAGTCTAAACTTGGTGGTGAACCCCTTATTAGTTTACATTCAGCCCCTAGGACAACCCTACAACAAGATCTCTTTCTCCTTTGTACTAAGATCTCTAGGGTTATCCTTGAGTGAAACCAAGGAGAAGGAAAGTGGGATGTTCTTTGTCCTAAACCACATGCAACAATCTCTCCTCCTTTTCCAGTTGTTTCACATAGAAGAGTGAATAGAAAAACCTATGATACTCTTATATAATACAAAATTAAAACTAATAATCTCAATACATACCAATCAACTAAAATGAAGGCATCTCCTAAAAACTAAACTTTTTTAGGTGCCAAATATCCAAGTAATCAATTAGAATGTAAATATGTGATAAACTAAAAAAATACCTAGAAAATATTTTATAAAAGTGCATTAATGGTTGAGAAGAGCTCATCATACCTTTCCAAATTTGTTATAAGAATCACAAAAATTAGATAAATTGGCAAAGAGATGCAAGGAGAAAATATAAAATAGATGATCAAGATTCAACTAGTAGTGAAATACACCAACAAAAAGTATGAAAAAATACAAGTACCATTAGAAAGTGCTTAAAACTAGATTTTTGGTGGCTTAATATTTTAAAAAACCCGATATCATATTCCTAAGTTATGGTTAAAGGAAAAAATGAAACTTTATAAAAATGGAATAGGGCTATGTGGCTACTAGGTCACGTAGTGGTACTACTCGAGTGGTTGATTGGTGGCATATCTAAATGGGTGGTAGACTAAGGATTGATGGTATCTCCAACAAGTGGTGAAGAATCAGTTGCAATCAATGATGATGACATATTATAGGTGAAACTTCTTGGGCATGGCCTAAGCACTACTACCATGGGTGCTAGGATTTCCAGTGATTAGAAAATACCCAAAAATCTAGAAAACCATTAAAAAGACCATGGTTATGTTATCCCTAACAATGATACAAAATCATACCACCATTAGAATATGTGTAGGTAATCATAGAAAAAGGTTTTTAATTGTTGTGTCAAAAAATGGACCACCAAAAACAATAAAAAAAGTCAACCAGTTTGAATAGAGCCATATGAATGTGAATAATGGTATACAAATAATAAAAATTGATGCAAGAGCATCCCGGGTGAATCAGTTGTAACATCAACCAAAAAGATTTTATGTTCTCAGTTTTGGTTTGCTTCGCATCTTTTGGAAATTTAGTGAAACTTTAATATTTTGAATTTTGTGAAGACTGAGGAAAAATGGGTTGGTAAGAATGTTTGTGGCATCATTATGGGTGTGCTCGCCAATTTTTGTATAAAACATTACACTTTTCGTTTTACACCCATTGACACCTGTGACACTCCTGACAATGTGAAAGTCAAATAATATATTGCCTTCCTGAATCTAAATCGTGCAGCTTCAAATTATTTTAAGTGTTAAATTATTTGATCTTGATTTTAAATATTTTTAATATCTCGTGAAGGCTTGGTTGAATATAGAATTTTTTTTCTAACATATTAAAATGGGGTGCATAGTTGAAAAGGAGGAAGCTAAAAAAAATGAATTCCAATAGAAGATGAAGAGGTGAGAGAGAATGAGAAGAGGTGTGATATGAGTTAATCAAGAAATGCAAGAAAAGTATGGAGTGGAAAGGAGCTGCATAGAGTTTTCAAAGGGAGAGAATTTGGGTGTGCAGAGGAGCTGCTGCCACCATGTTTAGACATTTTAAAATTCAAAACTGCAGATAGAGATAAAGAGAGGCTGTGTTGGCCAAGGCATAAAATTATGAGTTGCTGATTCAGGTTATCATAGGAGGTTGGAGAATATTGAAAGAGGGGGCTGCCTATTTGGAAAAAATGCTCAGATAAAATTTAAGAGGTTGTGTTAGAGTTGGAATGCAAGAATTTAAACAAAAGAATAAGATAAAATGTATGCAGAATTAAATCAAGTTTGAAGGGATGCATTGAGTCTCAGAGGGAGCCACACCGTCAAAGATGGTAGTTTAAAAATTGAATTGCAAATGTGAATGCATAAGCTGTGGAAAGAGAGGTAAATGTTTGAGTTTACAGATGGAGTTTACAAGAAAGAGGGTCAAGCCATATAATGTGATGGTTTTAAATTGAATTACAATAAAATGCAGAGATTAGTGTTGAAAGAGGCTATGTACCATAAGTTTTTGAGTGGATAGCATTTAAAGGAAAAGTTGTGCCAAATACAAAGAGGTCATTTGTAGTATACCATCATAAAATTAATGGCATAAGAATGCAGATTTAGAGGCTGGAAGACAGTGTAGGGAAAAGATTTAGGGCTGTGTTGAAATTGAGAAAGAAAGAGGGGGCACAAAAATTAAATTAGTGTGCAAATTTTAAATGATGGTGAATTGTGCTTGTGTATGAAAAATTTAAATTTGAAGAAATAAAACAATTTGTCACTATCAAGCTTGTGTGAATTCAAATCGATTTAATTGTCAATGTAAATTGTGTTACTATGAAATTATAAATTTTATACTTATAAGTGAGTCATGGGAGATTAGTTGTGAATTTTTTGTCTACATCAAAAACTATATGACCATATTGATTCCAAATGTATCCATATAATCATAGATAATTTTTTAGATGCTTTTGAAAACCTCCAAAAAATATCTTGATTTTTTTATATTCTAATTTCAATATTTAGATAGGAAATCTTAGAGTTTTGACATCTTTTAAATGTAATTTGGCAATGTTCATTTTGTTATAGGATGTACTATTTGAACGCACAAGGCGAAATATCTCAAAAAATAGATAAAAAATAATAGATTTGGAGTTCTGATATCAAGTTGAAGTTGATTATTAAAATCTAGCAAAATCCCAAAGATCACTTGCAATCAAAATTCCCTATCATACAAAAGAAAAGTAATTAATTTTCTATAAAACCTAAGATTTTATTACATATGAAAAGGCAATGATTATCATATACAATGCCAAATCCTTGTTATAAGGATAAAGATGAACCCTAGGTGAAATCTTAGGATATAATTAGATAATGACATTTGTTCTAATGTTATGACTTAAGATAAAAAAATGCATGACCTAAATAAGTTTAAGTTTTTTAGTGTCAATAGGACCTAATAATAATTAATTAAGTGATTTATCCTTTTCACAACAACAATGAGATCATGATGCTCTGACATTGTTGGCTAATGAGAAATATGGTAATGCTTAATTATAATTTGTGAGTTTTTTGGCATTTAAAAAAGTTATTGAATCCTAATTATATTATCATTGATTTTTTATGTTTTTTAACAATTAATTTTTATTCAAATAATTTTTCAAACTATGACTTGCTATATAATATTAGCTTGGTTTATTTATTTAAAAATAAATATATATTTTATCACACAAATAATGTATAAATTATTCATAAAAATGTAGAATAATTGGAATCACATCGCAAAGTCATGTAAACTAGGCCAAATAAAGAAAAATCGAAGTACAAGCTAACTCATAAATGAAATAACTACTAAACAATCGCATCATAGAACTCCCAAAAGGAGACAATTTTTCAATAACTCTATAGGTTTATAACTCAAAAATGTATCAAGAGAAATATTACCAATAATAGAAGGTATATATTCCAAACATCTGATTTGAAAATTTTCACCCCTTTTTGAATAATTCTAGCTATCATAAATAGGTTAATTTCTAAATCTTAGCCATCATCAACAAATATATATTTTAAATTACAAGTTTATTAAAAAAGTATTGGAAGCATTATATCTACTAATTCAATTGAAATGCATAAAAAAAAAGTCACATAAAATCTTTCTTTTGCTTGCAACAATTAAAAAACAACTAAGTACTGAAAGTTCATAATCTGAGTTTGTTAAGTAGCAATTTAGTTAAAGAGGGAAATGGTTGAGGAAGAGTCGATGGAATACTGGAACGTCATGAGGTGGATGTAGCCATCATGCTACTGCATGCAGAAAAAAATTATCGTATAGGGAAAGTTCACATCTAGACTGATCTGTATCAGATATTATATTGTTTTCTGAGGATACGTCTTGTCCTCAAGATAATCTACTTTTATCTCTGTCCGATTTTTCAAAGGATTTTAGAGAGCAAGAGCTCGAAACAAAGTGGACAAATATTTTAAAGCAAATGTATCCTTCAGAAAGCAACGTGCAATAAGTAAATAGTTTTACAGTGTTTGATGACAAGACAATAGAAGAAATCTGCAACAACTTAGAGCATGCTGATGGTGTCTAGCTGAAGCAAAGGTTTGCTGGTGCTGAAGATGTGGTTATCAATCGCATAAAATGTGTAGATAGAGATCTATTAAGGGTTGGTTGTAGATTTCTAAAGAGTGTGATAGAGCTTTGGAATATCCTAAGAGACCATATTGTTATAGGGGACTCTACAAAGGAGCAAAATGATCTAAAGGTTTTTAATATGGCAATTTTGGTGGTAATATGTGTGTGCCCACGTTTGTTTAGGCCAATACTTTGACATGGTTGTTGGGTGACAATAGATTTGAAGAGGGAGATAGATTTTTTTTTTGTCTTTATAGAGAGGTTACTAGTAATTGAATGTTGGTGTAAGAACATGGAGGAAGGAGGTATTTATTGGTTGTTCAATTGTGTCCTAGACTACATTAATGAGCATTTAATGTGTTGAGATGCATTTGAGTATGAGATTGGGGGTTTCAAATTTTATGGAGATGTATAGGTGTTTTTGCAACATTCAAATTCATAATATTTGGAGAAAAAAATGGACATGTCTTGGAAATGTGGGAAAAGAGACTTGAGAAAGAGTAAAATAATGAAAAATTTCATGGATGTAATGTCTATGTGTATTAACAAATAGGATCCATTTTTTATGTGGTTTTTTGCATGATTTTTTTTGTGCAAGTTGACACAAGTGTGTGGTCACCCTTACACATTACATTTTGAGTTGTTGCACATTAATGTATACTAAGAGAAAGCTTCACGATTCCATATTATTTTGTGGTTTTTTAAAAGGTTGTGTAGTGGGACTCTTGTTCATTCAAGCCTCCATGGTACCATTATTTTGGTACAAGAGGAGGATACAACTCTCAGAGTGAGTTGAATATGTTGTGAATGTCAAACATGTTTGAGTGTTGGATAGAGGGATGTAGATATGTCTTCCATTGAGTGGATAGTGTGCAAGTTAATCAAGCAGATCTATACATCATCTATTTTTTTTTTGGGTAGAGGGAAATGTTTTGAGTGGGTTGTAAGGAAAAATAACTTATGAGTGTGTGTATGCTACATGAGATGATAGCTAAGAGGGTTGGAGTAATAGGGAAAAGTGTGAAGATAATCAAGATGCCATCAAGGAGAAGATTTATAGATGTTACAACAACAATCATTATCACTTCCATTAAAGATCAAATGTAAATCATGCAATGCATCCTCCACATTAACAATGTGAGACTCCACAAATAGAAATAATATGTCTAATAGATAGGAATCCCAATCAGGTGGATCTAGAATATGATAAGTTTCCTACTACATTGAATCAATAGGGACCATGGATGTAATGATACTAATATCATCAAGAACAATAAAATATGAATATGTGATCTCAATAGGAGGAGAAAACATAAGAGGAGAAGTCTCTATGTCATCAGAACATGTAAGACCAATAATATACTCAAGCTCCTCTAAACTATCAACATTAAAGGGTATATTATTTGTATCATCAAGGGGAACGAAGAAATTTGTAGTAGGATTAACTGGGAATAAAGAGATACGTGGTTCTCCAAAGATCTCCCAAATCTCGGTCCAAAGTATAAGTGAGAAATCAAGGTTCAACATATCACACATAGTGTCATGATCATAAGCTTGCATTCTTTTAGCAATGCATTATCTTCCAAGAAAACTTCTTTGACAAATTCATATGCAATATGCTCTAGAGAATCATACGACTATAGTAAGCCCAAACAATTTGAGATAAATATTGATGGTACCTATGAAGGAAATATTAACCTTCGAGCTTGCAGATTGATGATTTCTTCTCCAATGATGCTAGGTGTGATCAATGCTTCCTGAAATTAGGAATTCCCAATTTCAAAACAAGAAACCTGCTATGAAGTTTTGCAGACAGTATTCCATGCTCACTCTTCATAGCCATCAAAACCTCTAGATTATCATCATTTTTTATGTATTTTTAATAATTATTTCTATTTAATTAATTTTTCAAATAAGGACTTGCTACATAATATCATCTGGTTCTTTTTCCTTTATATTCTTTTTCCTTTATATATATATATATATTTTCGGTTAAAGGCATATAGCCTGTATATATTATATTATAATAAAAAAGAATTTACATATAAGTTGCCATTTCTGTCCAAACCAGGAGCTACCAATTGTGACTATTACTACTGCTATTTCATGTTTGACTGTGTTCACTTGCTATTAACCTTTCAGTCACATATTTTTACAAAACTACAAAATTCCCGAGATTTGCAGGCCCCTGCGCATGGTCATTTCAAGACCCATATAAAATATTACAGAGAATGAGGGATTTTTAGAGGGGAGCCTTCATTCATGAAGGACTATACAAAATTTAGAGAAATTTTTTGCAAATCGATATTTATTCCTCCATACAGTCCTTACCAACGAAGTTCTCACCTTGTCCTTCGACGCCTTCGACGTCCTCTGTCGTCACTGCAACCACAACCATGTCATCCATTTCCACTATTGTATCCACGACCATTGGGAAGATATGCAGCCCAGAGGTCACTAAGGGATCCAGTCCGACTGTGACGAGGCTGTCTGGAGGACCGGCGGTGGTGGATGAGCTGTGTGTGCCCAAAGGAAAGCAATTGTGAAATATTTCTCTTTGATGTCCACTTCCATATTGGTGTAGAGGAAATTGGAGTGTTTCCGCATAGCCTTCAAGAAGAGGTGATCACATTTGTGTTCAAGAGCCCGTTTGAGAGCATTGTAAATCTTTGCGAAACCATGGTTTTGCTTCAAATACTTTCTGGGGAAAAGCCCACCTACAAAACCCTTACCCTTGTAGAGGTCATATTGTTGCACCCCCGTTAAGAGGGCATTATCATCCAGGAACACATCTTTGACATACTTATCCACAATCTCTTCTAAGTCGCCTAGTTTGAAGTAGGCCATATAAATTACAGAAAAAGTTAAAGAGAACCTGTGAAGGGAGCAGGGCTCTTCTCACCTATGGGCTGGTGATCTCAATCCCAAGCATAGTATGAATACAATCCTCCACCCTTGAACAATCCAAATTGAACACTATATCCAGGCACTCATGAGACAGGTATCCCTCATAAGAACGCTCCCAAGATTTCACTTGCATTGGCACATGATAATTTGGGGGATTGTAGCCCATGGTGCCATCTTACTGCTTCGAATGGGACTAAATTTTTGCACCCAGAACACACTACCCTTTGTTAAGAGAAGAACAGGCCAAGCAATGAATACTCTAGAAATGCCAAACAAAAGGAATTGAGGTTGTTTATGCTTGCAACTGGCATCAATTTCGAGTAGTCGTGCTATAGGTGTCAAGCTGTCGATTAAAACATCTACCTTCTTGCATGGCATTAACTTTGGTACAAAATTCTATCTCTTTAAAACGTGCAAGAGCTCTGCTCGGATATATGGGGCGTGTTAAAACTGTGCCAACTTCTAGTAATAATAATCCTCCTGTACCTAAAAACACATGTTAGAATGAACAAAAAAACACTCGACGTTATGAGTGGGGCAAGAATTGGTAGATGTGAAGGCTAAGAACCATGAAGATGGGGGTGTGAGGTGGGTCCCCAATTGTCACGGTATCACCTTGTTTCCCATTCAACATTTACTCGTCTGATTTGTGATAAGGATAATACATTGTAAGAAAGAGATTTTTGGCACATCCAAGTGAAAGAATCACCACCTACAAAAAAATTCCCCACAACCATCATTTAATGCCTATACTAGTCTAAGGTTTTTCAATTTACTAATTCATATAATCTTACTTGAGTGTGATACATAGGGTTATATTTCTACATGTTCACAAACATAATATAAATATATACCATTTTTACTAGTCAAAGTTAATAAGTGAAACCTTTATAAAAGGGTTTAATGCATCATCTACTAGTTAGTTATGTTAATTTTAGGTATGCCATTTCTTGTTGTTTCTATTATTTATTTATTTATTCTAATGAATAAGTGTGTTATATTACTTGTATAAATAATGTATACTATTTTGATTTGATTTTTAACTTTTAATTTTTCTAGTTTTTTTAATGAATGAGTGTCTTAAATTACTCCTTATTATATAGTTTTATGATCAGTATGATAATGTCACATTCAAAAAGAGTGGTTGGGTTATCGTTATATGATGACATGAATGTATCCTAATGCCACTACATGTAAACCCAACATCATTGACTTTGGTAATCCTTATTATTTCTTATTTTATTTGTAGTATCTGGAATTCAATTGAAATTACAATAAAAAATATAAGATATAGACATTCAACTTTAAACTAAAATTCAAAAACTAACTTTTCAAAAAATTTAATTTTAATACTTATTTGAAACTTATTAAAATACAAACATTTAACATCAAACTAAACTTTAAAAATCTACACTTTATAAACTTTTCTATTTCCATCACTAAAAACCATTGACATGCAAACAAAAAGTTTCCAAAAAGAGCCCACATTTTCATAAACCTTTTTGTGTTGGTTCTAAACATGATTGAAATGCATAAAAAACTATTCCCATGAAATTTTATTTTTCATGCAGCAAAAATTAAAAAAATTCCAGTGGAAGTTCATAACCTGAGTTTGTTACGTTAGTACTAATTTAGTTAAAAAGGGAAATGGTTTAGGAAGAGTCGGTGGATTACTGAAACGCCATGAGGTAGACGTATCCATCATGCTACTCCATGCATGGAAAAATTATCGTATAGAGAAAGTTCACATCCAGACTGATCCGTATCAGATATTATTTTTCTTTCTAAGGATATGTCTTATCCTCAAGATAATCTACTTTAATCTCCCTCTGATTTTTCAAAGGATTTTAGAGAGCAAGAGCTCGAAGCAAAGTGGACAAATGGTTTAAAACAAATATATCCTTCAGAGAGCAACGTGCCGCAAGTAAAGAGTTTTACAGTGTCTAATGGAAAAAAAATATAAGAAATCTAAAACAACTTAGAGCATGTTGATGGTGTCTAGCTGAAACAAAAGTTTGTTGGTGCTGAAGATGTGGTTATCAGTCGCATAAAATGTGTAGATGGAGATTGATTAAGGGTTGGTTGTAGATTTCTAAAGAGTGTGATGGAGCTTTGGAAGATCCTAAGGGACTATGTTGGTATAGGGGACTCTATAAAGGAGTAAAATGAACTTAAGGTACTTAAATATGACAATTTTGGTGGTAGTATGTGTGTGCCCACGTTTGTTTAGGTCAATAGTTAATGGCCTTAATGGCCTTAGTGACATGGTTGTTGGGTGACCATAGATTTGAAGAGGGAGATATATTTCTTGCTAGAGGAGTTGGTGTAAGAACATGGAGGAAGGAGCCATTTATTGATTGTTCAACCACATCAGACTACCTTATGAGCATCCAATGTTTCAAGATCTATTTGAGTATGAGGGGGATTTCAAATTTGAAGGAGATGCAGGAAACATTTAATGGAGGTGTTTTTCACTGAAGGATGTATTTTGATACATTCAAATTCATAATTTTTGAGGGAAAAAAGATATGTTTCAGAAATACATGGATAGAGACTTGGGAAAGACTAATATAAGGAAACATATTATTTAGTTTGTTGTTCAATACGGCATGAGTGTAATGTCTATCTGTATTAACAAATAGGATCCATTTCTTATGTTGTTTCTTGCATGATGTTTTTTTAGTGCAAGTTGATACAAATGTGTGATTACTCATACAAATTACATTTTGAGTTATTGTATATTAATGTATAGAAAAGGAAAACATCATGCTTCTAAGAGGTTGTGTAGTAGTACTCTTGTTCATTCAAGCCTTTATCTATGAATGACACCATTAGTTTGGAACTAGAGGAGGATACAAATCTAGGAGTGAGTTGAACATGTGAATGTCAAACATGTTTGAGTGTTGGATAGAGGGATGTAGAAATGTTGTATATTGAGTGGATAGTGTATAAAGCATTCAAGTGTGTCCTTACATCATCTATTTTTGTTGGGAAGAGGGAAAATTTTGAGTGGGTTGTAAGGAAAAATAATTAATGTGTGTGTAACCTACATGGGATGGAAACTAAGAGGGTCAGCGTAATGGGTCAGAGTAATAGTGAAAAGTGTGGAGATAACCAAGATGTCATCAAGGAGAAGAGATATAGATATTAGAAAAATAGTCATTATCAAAAAGAATGTTCATGTGTTGGAAGTCCTAAGAGAGACACAAGCAAAATTAGAAGCTTTGAAGAAAGGCCAAAGGGGAGGCCCAATATATACATGGGTTATTTTAGTGAAGAAGACAAGAGAAAGTAGGTGAAAGGAAGAAATTTCCTTGAGAGGTAATGAGTGGGTTTAGGTGTCATGTGAGAAACTTGTAGATGGAGCAATGGATCATTTACAACCTATATTCAAGACATTTTGGATATAAAGGTATAAGAGAAGGGAGTCCTTATGGACAAGAACAAACATGATAATATAACCTGTGTTGTTAGAGGTAGAAATGACAACTATGATGGATAATAATAAAGGGAGAAAAGTTGAGGCCCTTATTTTAGATAACCTATTTGTCTTTGTAGGTTTAGAAGAGAACATTAATAAGGAAGAAGAGATCTCGATGAAAGAGGATAAGGTTGAAAGAGGCATTTTTTGAGGAAGAAATGAAAGGTGCTAATATGCATACTAAAAATAGGAGAGATATTGGGCCAAGAAGGTAGGATTAGTGTAGCCATGAAGGTTGATAAAGAACATTTATTAATAGAAGAAAGGATGACATAATTTATTCATCTAAACACATGAATCTTACCATTTTGGCAGGATAAATTTGAGCTAGGGCATCACAATAATGCATAGAAGAAGAAAAAATGTGTGTAGTAGTTGGTGATGCTATGGAAAACCCAAGTCTATGAAGGAGCAACTTGAATTATGGTAGGAAAGAAAGGAATACAACAATAGTGAGAAAATTGTCACCAATGGGGATAGAGGGGTGGATTACATATGAGACATTACAAGTACATGTATCGAATGATCTAAAGAATGAGTATGCAAGTAGGATTAATGGTTTTCCTAGGGTTTCATTGAGATGTAGATCAACAAGATAATTAAATTGAATTTCAACCATGAAGGTGAGCCAATCAAACCTGGATCTACAACTGATTGAGGATGGGAATGGATTGGAAATGATTTGGAATGACTAACCTAATTAAGCTATATGACCTAATATGTAAAATACAAGATCTCAACAACTGAAAGATGAAAATAGTAATTTGGAGGTGGATCTCGAAAATGAAAAGTAATATGTACCAACCTAGAAAAGCTTGTTTCAGCCACTATAGAAGGACATAGTCGCCAAGGGGAATCTAAGTCCTTGTAGGGGTGTCCTACTCAACTTTTGAAGTACTTTGGTGATAGGTTTGGGACATTTTTTTCCACTTGCAAAGTTGTTGGAATGTTGTTAGATAATTCTATAAGTGAGTTTTCATTTATTGATAAAATGTAGGGCTTTGAATGCAACAATGAATAATTTGTTTTCAAGATTCCTTCAATCCTCTTCAACCTGAGATCTGCACAATCACAAAGAGAGGAAATGTTGGGCCATTTTAGGGGCTTTCCATAGTCAAACCCCATGTAAGTGTTTCCACTTCCATAATGGCAATGTCAATGATAGGAATGATAATTGAAAAGAAGGAATGATGAAATAAAAAAGTGCTGCAGCTCATCACCCTTCAATGGCTTCCTTGAAGGACTGAAGTCATGCCCATCACTTCAAGGATTTGTATCTTGCTTGCTTGAATTCTTGAATTCTTTGGAAACCTACAAAATGGGTTAGCCTTCATAAAACAATGATATAATGATAACATGAACTCACATACACTTTGACACATGTGATGCTTGGATCTTGAATAATTACTGTAACAAATCACTAAAATTCTACTCTTGACATGCTCTTGAATTCTCTCAATGTTCACCTATTTTAGATTCTTTCACTTATATTTCAAATGGTGAAATGACTAGGTATTTATATGTACTTGTGCTAATTTCCCCAAAATAGATTATAGAAGATGACACTTAAAACTTGAATTCTAAATGTTAAAATGCCATTGAAAACATATTAAAGTTTGATCCCCAAGAAGATTGGGGGACCCATACACCCATGGGTGTATGGGTTCTAGCCCTATCTACTAGGACATTAGAGTCGGGATCAAAAAATTAATTTCTTGCATTTGTTCAATGCTTGCAATCCTTCAAAAAATAGTAAAAATAGGATTTGGAATGCATAATTTAGGAAATTAGGAGCTTAATTAGGCCCAATAAATTAAGGGGGAGAAAAACATACTGTGAAATTGTTAAAAGGTGAAAAATTTTGACACTACATTTAGCCCCCACTTTAGTGAGAGTATGAACTTATAAATGCTAAGACTCACACTAAAGTAGAGAAATATATGTCAAGAGGGGTTCAATTGTCCAAATGTTGAGAAGATAGGATGACTAAGGATCTAGGGGGAGTGCACAAGCCCCTAGGATCTAAGATCCCATGGAAAACCAACATAGGAGTTACAAAGGAACACACACATGTATGAAATGCAACAAGACAACATACATAACATACATGTAAAAAAACATGAAACATACACGATGAAAACACATGGGATGATGGAACATAAAGATGGTGAAAAAATGAAAATAAATACAGTGTGAAAATGATGTAAACACAAAGAAGACACAAAAAAGACACAAGGTTAGTACTAAAAGATTTGAGTTGGTAAGGAAAAGAGACCTCAGTCTTAAATTTCCTCAAATACCAAATGTCATCCCTAGAATAAATGTTAGCTATGCATGGGGACTAGGAAGTTGTGTTATGCCACATCACTCATGAAACACATGGCTCCATTGGCAAGCAAGGTTTGTTATGCTATGTGGTCATGTTAAAAGGCATTCATAACTCACAGCATAGTAAAGTCCGATATTTTCTAGGTGAATTATAAACTAGAAGAAACATGGGATAGTGAAGTCTAATATTCACTAGGTGAACCCCTAAGATAGGGTAAAATGAGAAACACACATAATTAGGTCTACAAGGTGTGCCCATAATCACCATACCAAGAGTTATTCTCCTAAATAATCTTGATAAGGTGCCCCAAAGTACTATATCAATGCATCACTAAGCTCAACACTCGTAAACAAAGTGAAGCAAAAATAACAAGGTTTAAAGTCATGAGGGATGAATATGACAAGGTTTAACATCATGCAAAACAAATATGACAAGGTTTAATGTCACGAGGGATGAATATGACAAGGTTTAATGTCATGGGGGATGAATATGACAAGGTTTAACATCACAGGGGGGTGAATATGACAAGTTTTAACGTCACAAGGGATGAATATGACAAGGTTTAAAACCTCAAGGGATATTGTAATAAAATCACCACAAAAAGGTAATAATCAAAGGGGCTTTACTTAATACATGGTCACACCTTAGGGAACATCACACATGATGTCACCACTAATAGAGGAC
>VDFB02306502.1:132786-188706 GCA_007258455.2 Sequoia sempervirens | reverse complement strand
AGCATATTTCAAAAAACATTTAAGCATTAAAAGTTTTGCATGCAATATTTTAGCTATATTTACTCAAAGTGGTAGAAGAAAGTGGGCTTTTTGTATTTAATTCGGCATGTACTTCCAACTCCTTGGCTCATGCAAAAATGGGATACTTAGCAGCTGAAGTGACAAAAAGGCATAATTGCATTTGGCAACCATGTGATACGAGGCGATTTCCTTGGAACCTGGGCCGGTGATTCGCATTTTAACTCGACATTCGTATGCATTGGCAATTAATATCCCGAACGAAATGATTAAGCCAAAACAACAATTGACACCTAAAAAGATATGAATCCTACCTTGGGTTCTGGGAAACGCCTGTGAGGTGACACAATAGCCTTTGGACCGTGTAGCTCATTGTCAATGAACGCCACCATTTTTAAGATAATTAATTAGCTCTCATTAACTCTGCACGCATTAAGCTGTACTTTAGCAGACACAGCCGGTCAAGAAATGCGAGTAAACCTAGGCACGCTTTTCAAGTTGTCACTTAGTTATCATCACATTTTTGAGAAGCCAATTAACATGATTTTCCTCATTTTTTCTATAAATAGGCCTCTAAGCAGTGACAAAATCACACTTAGCATTTGAGAAATTTTTAGCAATAGGTCATTGGCTTAGTATTTGGCTTTATTACTAGCAAGGTTCTTCATAGGCTAGGTTGTAGGCAAGTTTCAAAAATAGTTAGCAGGTAATAGCAGTGTGTCGGTACCATGGATACTCCTATTAGGCTAGTGTTATATAAGTCGTAGACAGCTTTCCTTGGCGAGATTTCTACTAGGCGTTTAAAGAGGATGATGAAAAACAAACACTCCCTAGCTTTGATAGCCATGAAGTGGGTTCTGGGTCGGGACTGTCTCAAGTACGAAGACAAATACCGCGTCAATATCGACATTTGCTCGCACTTTGTTGCGTCTATGTTGGATATTAGTATCCCCAGGCCCCTAATTCTAAGATTAGTCAAAGAAATCTTTCCCAAAAAATATCTGAATGCTCTAGGTGAGGTCATTGTTCACGTTGCATATGGGGTAGGCCTGCCAACAACCAGTGACCTCAGGCACTATATTGAGGAAGAAGCGATTGTCCCATGGCTGTCATTTCTCAGGGGATTCTTCCTCCAGACACATGACACGCACCAACGGAGAGTTACCCAGACCTTGCACTTTCTCTTTCGCATCTACAATGTAGTGCCATTCTATAATATTGACTGGTACACTAACTTCAGGAACCTTGTGTTTCCTCTGCCAATGGCTATTGTTCTAAATGATGTTGCTTCTGCTGCTAGTGTGCCTGCTGATGAGGATGTGGTAGACATTGCCATTGATGCGTCGATAGTTGTTGCTCGTGTCGTTGGATGAAATGCCTCCTAGACTTCTTTTTTTTGCTTTTAAGAATATGCCACCTGTTGTCTAGTTTTTGTATATATGCGTGAAAAGGCCATACATATATTATATATGAAAAGAAAACCATGTATAATCGCATAATTTTTGAATTACGGCTCTCTAGCCACTTTTGCCATGTAAAAATGAAAGCATATATATATAATGAAATATAGCTTTATAAAATCTATGGCTCTTTTTCCTTTGGCATCCTGTCATATGGGCTTCTTTTCTTTCAGCATATTTGTTGATTTCCTTTGCATATGGGTGTTTTTATTGATTATTCCTACAAAGTATTTTTACTGCCCTGTTCTTCTGCAATGATGGGTTGCTTTTCCACCAAAACATGAATTAATTTCTAAAAAAGACCGGTCAACATAAAGGGAAAGAAAATAAAAGCATTATTAACATATGTACAATAGTAAAATTTTCCACTCAATGGAACAACTTAAGATGAATCTCGTTGACCAGAATTCCCAAGGCTTCATGTTTCATGCTTTCCAATTCGAAAGCATTATGCTCTTTGCACTTAATGATTTTAAATGGACCCTTCTAAAGGCTATCAAATTTTCCGTGTTGTCCTGGCTTAGCAACCCTTTCATTGAATTTCAACACTAAGTCTCTGCACTTTAGGCCTTGGTCGGATGCCCTCTTGTCAACCCATCGCTTGACCACTTGCTAGCAGTTTTTCATGGCTATTAGGGACTTCTCACTTTTTTCTTGTACTTCTAATAGTTTGGCAAGCCAAATCTCCATGGCACCATTTTGTTCTATCTCGAAGGATTTCAACAATTGAAGCGCTGGAATCTCCAAGGATATAGGCAACAGTGCCTCTTTTTTCTATACCAACTCATAAGGAGAAGTCTTAAGGACTTTCTTAGGAGTTTTGTGGTCTACCCAAAGCGTCGATCAAAGGTTTTTGTGCCATTCTCTCTGGTACTCTGAACTAATTTTTTTAAGGAGTTAGACCAGGTTCTTTGTCGACTTAGCTAGGTCGTTTCCCTGTGGGTAATAATTCGATGATGTCTTAAGGAATATGCCATTTGTTAATGCAAAGTGACATATATTTGCACCTAGGAAAGCTCTGGCATTATCGAAAAATGATAGTCTTTGGAGGGCCAAACCTTGTCACCAACTCTTCGAGGAAATCCACTATCTCTGCTTCTGTTGCATTTTTAAGTGGAGCAACTTTTGTCCACCTTGTGAAGTAATCTATAGCTGTCAAAATCCACTTGTGTCTGGCACTAAAAGTGAGATTGATCATTCTGATGAAGTCCAGGCCCCTTTGTGCAAATGGTTGGTTCGCCACTATAGGACTAAGAGGTATTGCAAAATTCTTCCTTCTGCCTGTAAAGAACTAGCATTCCTTGCAAGATTTCACCAAGGAATGTGAGTCGTTGAAAAGTGTGGGCCAATAGTTACCTGCGCACATGATTTTGACGGTGGTGGCCTTAGTGGAGAAGTGTCTGCCTGCAATGCTATTGTGGAAAGTGTCGAGGATTCTCTTTGCTTGCTCTGTAGTAACGCATCGCAGGAGGAGACCATTGAAATTCCTTTTGAAAAGGACCCCTTCCACTAGTGCATATCCGCAATTTTGCAGCCGATAGTATCTCCTCTTTTGGGAAGAAAGACCTGGCAGATACTTTCCTATTTGCATAAACCTCACTCTATCCGTTAGCTAGCAGCCCTTGGACTCTGGCTCATTAATCAAAACAAGCTCCGATTGCTCTTCTTCGGCGGGTATCTCTTCGTCATGCGCCATATATTTGCACAGTCCTCTTCCACGAACGATTTTGGTGGGTTTGACCTCAGTATCATATTCAAGGATCTTGGTGATCTGATTAGCTCTTTTTTTGTGATTTTTCCCTCCATGATATATTCGTGCACACTAGAATGTGTGACATAGACAATCACTTTGTTGCAAGAAATTAGATGGTGGAATTTTTTAAGTCCCTTTACTATTGCAAAGGCTTTCCTTTTGATGAAATTATAGTTCATCTCATATTCCTTCAGGGTCCGGGAGTAGAATGCCATCGGATGTTCTCCTTTTCCTTCATTATCTTTTTGAGTCAAGACAATAGCAATACTGGACTTGCTACTGAATACATACATTATAAAGTCCTTAGATAAGTCTAGATTAACCAGTACTAGAGCTGAGGAAATAGCATCCTTAACTTTTTCAAAGGCTTCTCTGGATTCTTTCGTCAACTTAAATGCTTGATCCTTTTTAAGCATCAGGGTGATTGGCTTAATTATTCCCGCGAAGTCAAAAATAAACTTGCTAACAAAATTTACCTTTCCCAGGAAGGATTGAACGCCTTTCTTGTTAACCGGAAGGGGGAGTTCCTTGATGGCTTTCACCCGCTCGAGGTCGATTGAAACTCCTTCTTTGGACACCACGTGTCCCAATAGTTTGCCTTGCGGCACTACGAATACACATTTTTTTGGATTCAGGGAAACCCCGAACTCCTGGAATTTCTGAAAAAATATTTCTAAGTGATCAAAATGATGATCCTTAGACTTAGAAAACACAGTAAGATCATCCAAATAAATTAGGATAATCTTATTGATCAGCTCGCTGAAAGTGATGTCCATTACCCACTGGAATGTTGCCCCTGGGTTGGATAAACCAAAAGGAATTTTAGCATATGTGAATGTTCCCCACTTTGTAGTGAACGTAGTCTTGTGTTGATCCTCTTCTTTAACTTGGATCTGATTATAACCGGAGAAGCCATCAAGCAGGGAAAACATTTCTAATCCTGCTACTATTTGCAGGATTGTCTGCATAGAAGTCATCGAATAATGATCCTTCAGGGATTTTTTTCCGGTCTTGAAAGTCCACACACAAGCGGATATCTCCATTCTTCTTTCGGACCGGGACCAGATTGGATACCCACGTGCTATGCTTGATTGAGAAGACAATTCGTGACTCGATTAGCTTTGTTAGCTCTTGCACCATTAGTGCTTCAATTCTGGGGTTCACTGGCCTCTACTTTTGTCGGATTGGTTTTGCACCCTCCGCCAGCTCAATTGTGTGTTGGATGATGTCGGGATCGTATCCCTTCAAGTCATCATAGGACCAGGCCACTACTCCTTCATATTTCTCGTAGAAATTGATGAGCCTCTCTTTATCATGATGCGGGACATCTTTCCTAACTCGAAGGTTTCTGTCAAATGAGACTTGAAGGTCTATATAGTCGCTTTTGTCTGCCACAAACTTCCTTCTATCATTCCTTGCATCATCAAAATCAAAAATGTTTTTGATAATAACCAATCCTTTCAGAAGCTTGTTAGATTTGAGCTACATGATTTATCCCTCATAAGCCTCGGTGATATTTGGTCCTCCGACTGCTGGATGAACGAGGCAATGTGTTCATCACTTTCAAACACCTGCCAACTTTGATCATTATTGGGAATCGTTGGTCAGACTATTAGTCGTACAAAGTGTTTGTTATGTATAAGGTTAGAGGCAAGATCAAACAGGGATCCGATTGTTGTCATGTGATCCGCATTGCCATTTTGTTCTTGGGGAACAGTCTGGATGTTGAAGGCTTCAAAACCCTCAACCAGGTCCCAAACTCGGTGTCGATAGGATCTCATGTAAACATTCCTTGCCGTGGAAATTCCCCAAAATTGGTTGACCACTAGTTCGGAATCTCCGAACACCATTAATTATTTGATGCCCATTCGCTCCGCAAGGCTTAAACCTTGTACTAGTCCTTTGTATTCGGTTTCATTGTTTGAACAAGTGAAATGGAGGTGGAAAGACCTTAGTATTTTTTCATTTTATGGGGATACCAAACATATCCCCGCTCTGGCGCCTACTTTGCATCTTGCCCCGTCGAAGTACAACGTCCACAGCTCGAAGGCTAGACTATTTACAGGCTCCTTTGTGATCTCTTGCTCATCATAAAAAAATACATATGTACCCAACCCAGTGGCATGGTAATTGCCAAAATGATCTATGTCAATGAACTCATTTAGAAGAGCCTCATCCTTTTCTATTTGATCCCTGGTCACCTCCTCGTCCTCTAGCAATCCAACACAGTACATATCGTCTTTAGTGATGGAGGTATGGGTGGCTTCGAAGTTGATCATAGCTTTTTCTGCAACATGGTGCACATGCAGTGGTTCAAAAAATAACTTCAACTTAGCCCCGTGCTTGGTTCGAACAATCAAGTGTGTCCAATCTAGCGATAAGTATCCTCCTATTTTAGCAGTAAATTCTTGAGATAGGCAAAGATCGAACATAGGAGGAACATCAATGATGACAGTATCTTGAGGCACGATGATGCTAGGACAACTAAAGAGAGTTAAGGGAAGATCTTTAATGATCCCCACTATTTCAACCTTGTTCTCATCAAGCTGCATAACTCCCTTCTTCATGGGTTCATAGCTAAGTCCCAAGGCTTCAGCTATTTGTTTGGGCATGGCTGTGGTGTTACCGCTTGAATCGATCATTGAATTGTGCAACAATTTATCACCCACAATAAGGGTTAGGAAGAATGGTTTCGGCTTACCTTTAACTTCCCCAGGGGGTTCCTCTGAATTATTTGTGAGAACTTTGGCTTGAGGCGTTAGATCTACAACCTTTTCTTTCATAAACTATTATGTTGGATTCTTGTTCTAGGGACATCCCTTGCATTTGTGCGGTAAGAACTACGCTCTACATTTGTGGTGAGGCATATACATATCCTCTGTGGTCTGAAGTCACGCATTGGTTGCGCTGCTCCGCCACCTTTTGTTGTAAGTTGCCACGTGGATAGTTCTGGGGCACATACGCGTCGTTGCAAGGGAAGCACCATAGATTGATATCATCGACGAGGTTGTTTTTTCCCATGGTCAATTCCCTACTTGAGCTTGGTGAAGTGCTTGTCAGCTGAGTAGGTCCCAACACTATTTGATTGGCTATCAAAGCTGGTGGATTAGTGCGAGGACCGCCTTGGTATTGATTCTGTTGATATGAAGACCGTTCGCCTTGGTAATTCTGATAGGCAAGCTTCAGAGGCGTTGATTGGTTTCGCTTGAGGATGGTTATGTCATTTTCCAGAGTCTGCAACATTTCTTTAAGATCTCTCATTTCATCCTTGGAAGAACTAGATGTAGAGGCAACATTTTGCGGTGTTGTCACATGTGTACATTGACAGGGGAGGTGTGGGCACACTAGTTGATGCGATCTCCTATTTGGGCATCGATATTTCAGGAAATATTGACATGATAGGCTGATGAGGCAACTTTCTGCAATCTATCAAATGATTCTCGGCTTTAACAGCGACACTATAAGCATATGGCAGAGTAGCTCCTCCCAAAGACTTGATCATCATAGAAATGTTGGGATTGATAGACTTCAGATAAAATATGAATTCCAACTCGAGAGTTAGGCGGATAGCAACAGGGATCCTCTGCCAGTTTGTGTGGAATTGGGCATTGAAGTCTGTCATAACCTCTTGGGGAGCTTGTTTTATGACAGATAGTTGATGGTACAACGAGGAGCAATCTTCGTCATTTGACAACCTCTCATAGAATGGGTCTCCGAGCTCATCCTAGGTACTGATAGTGCTAGCTGGCAATGTTTGATACCAATCCAGCGCCTTGCCTTTGAAAGATGCGGCGAAGAGCCTCAACGCTACATTCTGCACAGTGATCGCATGCACCAGACACACGTTTGCCACATCTTGCAGATGTTCTACGGGTGTTCTTGAGCCATCTTCGGTAAACTTGGGTATAACTTTCATAGCTGAGACCGGGATAGTAGACCAGATAGCGGGTGCTACTGGTGCTACTAGGGGACTTCCGGCGTCCTATGCCATGTAATTTCTATTGGCACCTGTCAACATGGTTAGAGGAACGGGTGGAGGAAGTGGAACTGTTACCAAGTGGTTAGCGACATGTACTGTTCCTAGTGGTGGTACTAGTAAACTGGGGTTTTTTGCGGTTTGGGATCTAGTTATAGGCCGATGGATCATACACCCTTCTAAAGCCCAAATTCATTTAAGCTCTGTCCCACAGGGCGTGCCAGAAAAAGAACAAACTGTTGATGCCAAAAATTGACAAGGTAACAATGTCTTATGGGAAACTCAGTTTATGGGGGACCTTTTGCGCTAAACTGAGTGACCTTCGGATTTTTAAAGAATTCAGCTTCTTCTATAATGGGGGTTTGGATAGGGAAAAGGAAACATATATATAACAATAAAGTCTAATCTAAGGCAATGCACCAAGACTTAGTAATAGGCACGATAAATCATAGATCTAAGGGCCTGATTGGTATTTGTAATGTCCTAGAAAGGTAGAAACTAAAGATTAAAGTATAGATAATCCATTCATTGACATAAAATAACATTGCATACATTCCTACTACTAAGAAGAGTCATAAGACATAATCTAGACCAACAAACTTGCATTCAATTTATAGAAGTTCTCAAATGAAATATCCAGACAATAGCAGCACAGTCTAAAGTTAATCAAATAGCATAAAAGAATAGAAAGGCCGAACAATTGGCACAGTTTGAGAGTCTTTGTAATAATGAAAAAATAATAATAAAGGCCTGGTGTCTTTTCTAAAATCAGTGTTCTTCTAAAAATTTGGACCCTTCCCTCAAAACAAAGAGAAGTATATATAGCTGAAACTCCCACCACCTTGGCGAGCAATAACATAAAAGATTTCAGGAACCCTGGAAATGATGTAGAATTGAGTATTCCTCCAGGCCATTGCAACAAAAAAATATTTGAAACCAAGCCTCTGGTCTTTCCAAGCTCAGGTGCATCCTCTACAAATGATGGCAGTGGTCCTGACGCAGTCAAGTAGGCAAGTGTCATCACCCTGTAAAGAGAAAGCAATTATGACACACGGCGGCCAGTTGGTTCGCTTCATCCATCACCCAAATACAAAACCCACTGAAGAAACACGTGGTAGTATAGCGCAGCCCATGTGAGTCTTTGTCTTTCGTCGTCGAAAGCTTGCGCTAAGGTGACATGTGATGTGTGGGCCGAGCTCTACTCAAAAATGAAGGGAAGCGGTCATCAATTGTGTGTAACGACAATACGTGGCAGCATAGCGGGGCCTCTTTTAAATGCGAAGGAAGGAAAACTTTCGGGGAGGGCAAAGCAGACACGTGGAGGGGGCAACGTAGTTTGACAAAAAATGCTGAGTGGCTCATTTGCGATGCGCGGGCCGATACTTAACCCAAAAAATATACCCAAAGGGAGCTTGCTGAATATTTATTCACAGGTCCTACACCCGACTGAGGGAAATTCCTTGACTTATGTCTTCATGGGATCTGACGCATAGTATCATCTCTCATAAAACTATCAAAAATCCAAAAAAATCATAGAACCTTCAAATCCAAAAAAAATCATAAAACCTTCAAAATCCAAAAAACATCAAAAATTCCAAAAATAGAGTCTGAGTCAGTTTGTCTTAGTAGGGTTGAACTACATTATCTCTGCTCATTTGCTATGTAGGTAAGGCTCATCTTCAATGGGCCTCTGAGACATTAAGTCAGTCCTTTTAGGTTTGTCCAAATAAAATCATGACTAAGTCTTTTGTCAAATAAAATAAAGTCAAGTCATGTTGAACTACAAGGTCTCTAAGTGTATAATGTAGGCAAGGCCATCAATGGATGAGCCGCTGAGGCCCTAGGTTATAAATTTAGGGTTTGTCAATTCTGGTCTTGTTCTTTGTCTGCAAGTAATCATCATTCAAACCAAATCACGAATCAACAAACAAACATAACCAAAAAATATTTCATCTTCACTCAATCAATCATCTTATTATCAATCAATTGAATAGGTCATTGGTCTTGTATCAAAATGGGGCATAATGTCATTTGTCTCATCGGTCTTATCTCTTGTCTTTTATCAGGATGCATCCTTCCTGATATTAGACTTTATCTTTGGTCAATTTGGTCATTCACTTTAAGCAGGATATGTCTTTCTTGAAGTTAGGTGCTTTATCAACAATGGTCAATCAGTCAACTTTATCATATGTGTTACTTTCCTCCAACAGGATATGTATTTCCTAAAAATAAGCGTCGTCATATCGATCGATCATATCAATCACACTTTATCAAACAAATAAATCTTGTTATCTTGGTCAATTAATCTTGCCTTAATCAGGATGTGCTTATCCTGAAATTAGGTGTAATCAATCAAATCAATTGGTCAACCTTTGTCAACTTATCAATCATTCCTTGTCAACTCATCAATAAAATTCGGTCACCCTGGTCAACCTAATCAATCATATCAAGCAATCTTATCAATATTCTTTGCAAACACTATCTTTCTGGAAAACACTTTGTTGGTCTGGGTTTGTCTTATCTTTTTTATTGGTATTGGGTCATGTTACTAGTTACTTCAAGGATGTCCTATTAAAGGATTTAGAGGGATGATGATGGATCATGACCTCTTTTCTCTGCTTGTTGTCTATGTTTTGTTTTGGAAAAAAGACTAGGATAATTGGGTCCTTAGTATGAGCTGGGGCATTCCTTGTCTTTTGGTGTTTTCTTTTAACTGCTTGTCTCTCACAAATGGTCACCTTGCACACCTTGGTCTATACCATACCACGGTGTTTGTGCTCCATTTGTGACAATTTTTCCGCCCGATGATGATAAATATAAAAGCATGAAAGTTGGTCCCTTGTCATTTCTCATCTAACTGATCATCTCCTTAGTCCTTTTTCACGATAACATCCATCTCTTTCGTGCTAACATTTCTTCCATCTACATCTTGATAGAGTCTTGTGACACACAAAAATACCTTGCACGCATGATCATGTTAGGAAACATCATAGAAAGCATTATCATCATGGACATCATTATCATATTAAGCTACATATATTTGCATAAGCAAATACAAAAACATAGAAATCATCCATTTAACATTAACATTTCATCACATTGCATTTTACATTATGATCCATCACATCACATTGCATCACATCAATAACATCACATTATACATTAATAACACTATGGCATATCATATTATACATCATATTTTGCATCTACATTAGACATTCTCAATCATCACAATTTGCATCATCATATAGGCATCCCATTGCATCAACATTAAATATATTTGCATCACATTGCATTTATCAAATTAGGTCATCCATACTCATTTATCATCCATACATATCATAAAGGGCATAACATTCATAACATAATCATGAGTGCATAATCATAAAATGCATTAAACCATCACATAATCATATAGAATGCATCAATAGACATCATAATCATAACATGAACATCCATAACATCACATCATCATAAACATAAAGCATAATCATATAACATGCATATCATAAACCACAGCCAAAAATCATATCATATATATCACTAAAAAATGTGTCATAGGTACAATGTCATGATGTATCATGTCAAATAAAATGGAGCTCATAGACTCGATAATCAAAATACAGTGTCAAATACATAATATAAAAAGATGCTCTAGCCTGAGCTACCCTGATCTCCTGTTCCTGGGGCATCCCTGTCCTCCCAACACGGTGACTCTCTGGCCCTGTGCTCTAAGGTGGAGGGCCTATCATAAGGTGTAGCCTATCCACAAAGTCCTAAAAAGCATCTCACTCAAATCACCTCACAAAATCTCTCAAAGCTAAGGATGATTTACCAAGAGTGAAAACACTAACTCTACCCTGAAAGGACCTACTACAGAGACAAAACAATATTCCTCTCAAATTCAACTCTCAAAATTCTCCCAAAGAAATGCTTACAAGCAAGGAGGAAGAGAGAAAGAATGAGATGATCTGAAGGAGATAATTCTCCAAGTGAAGTGATGATTATGTTCTCCTAACACTCCCCTTTTCATACTTGTAGTTTCCCTTTTATGGTGTAAAACCATAAGATTTAGAAATCAAGGTATATCCTCCTTTTTTACATAATTAGTTAACAAACCCCCCTAAAAATCATTTGAAATTTGTTTGAGCCTTAATTTTGTTACACATTCGAGCTGGTTTGTTTATATTTAATTTAAATTCCCCACCTAATAACCATTTGGTTATTAGTTCTAATTTTAACAAGGATCAACTTAAAATAAACTGATAAAATTGACCGAGCACCCATATATATCCAAACACTAACGATGGCATGTCGGTAGTTGTTAATTTTTCCAAGCCATCGGTCGGTCGGGGTTCAACCCCCACCGGTGGCTTTTTATAGCCAAATCTCCAACAGCTATATCACAAAACAAACCATCACTCAATATAGTTTAGGTGCGGACTCAATGTCGCAACAATCGGGGTAGTTGGTTCACCCCATGGAAGTCGGGGGTTCGAGCCCCTCAACTTTTGCTACATCGTTCAATGGGGTAGGTCACGACAGAGCTTGGAGAAGAAATGCCATGTGGAGTCACATGACAGGTGCCACATGTTGACAAATTATTCGCCAAAGGAACATAGTCAGCCGACTAGTCATCGTCCAGTCACTACGCATGTCAGTGTCCACATTGTCTGCTAACTCATCATGGATGCCACATGTCATCCTGTAATTGGTCCAGGCTGGTTTACAATCCACATCAACTGCCACGTCATCTGAGACACATCACCTGCCACGTCATTGTACGACTGACACGTGTCAAGACTTCATTGGTCCATGTCAGCATTTGTATGATGACTCATTTGCTCTGTCAGTTGCCGACGTCATGATGTTGTCATCATTTGTACCCCTGGTCAACTAAAACTTTGACTGACGATATCTTTTGCGTACGTGCATCATTTTCGACAAAACAAATGTTGTCGGAAGTCGGAAAGTTCTCGATGAGATCTTCGTGATGGTACCAAATTTGACCACTTTTGACAATGTCAAATTTTGACCCTTTTTTCGTCCTTGGCCCTTGAGTTGACCGGCCTTTGACTGACCTTTGACCAATGATATCTCGTACGTACGATCTCATATTTTGACAAAACAAACATTGTTGGGTTTGTTTCGTCGAGCCCTTCGATTTGAGGTCGATTCTGATCAACTTTGAGATGATCAAATTTTCACCTTTTTGATGGCCTCTAACTTCCTATTGACCAAATCTTTGACTGCGCATAACTTGAGCAAACAAAATCCTTTTTCGCCCATTCAAGTTGTGTTGGACTCAGTTCTTCAAGCTCTCCGTCATGGCATCGCTTTCGGGAGAAACTGGAACACTTCAATTTTTAGGTCCTGGAGATCCACCTGGATCAAGTCTCATCCTTTGACCTGCTCTAAGAGTGCCTGTTATGTGTCCTGCTGTGAGTCCTGCCCTGTGAACCACTCTCAACCTCTGAAAATGTGGGCTCCCTCCTCTCTAGTGGTACCACCCTCTCATAGAGATCCCTGTAGTACTACATAGCTCTGTTGGCCTTGGCATAATCTCATGTGACATCAACCATAGATTCACTGCAAGTGGCAGTGAACTCTATCATCCTCTAATCTGTTTGTTGTTGGTTGATGACAGCTAGGTCTCTCTTTGTATGTAGTGTTTCCCTCTCGGCCTTAAGGTCATCCCTCTCTATTGTCACAATCCTAAGCTCTACCTCTAAGGCTTGTACCCGAGCTTGCAGGGTGGCTATCCTCTACTCTATTGATCCCTCACCTCCTCCGACCCCCACCTCCTTTGGCTCCTCACCCAATCCCATCATGATCCTCTCTAGGAGGACTCTCTCTGCCTCTCCCATCACCGACTCATCCTCTACATGCTCCTCAATCTCCATTGCCTCCACCTTTGGGTGTGCCACCTCTAGAGCGGGTATCTCAGCATGTTGCTCTCCCTCCTGCACCGCCACCTCTATTGCTGCCCTCACCTCAGACTGGTCCTCCTCCATCTCCTCCATCTCCTCCTCCTCTTGGATCGATGGTAACTATCTCACCACCCGTCATCCTCCATCCCTCCTCCTCCTATGTCGATCTACTCCCTGACCTCCCTGACCATTTCCTCCACCATCTCCCCCATCGACTCCCCGTCCTCCTCCATCTCCTTTCCCTCCACCCCTTCGTCCCCTGTCTTCTCTTCGACCTCTTGGGCCCCTGCCTCTATGCTCTATAGGCCTTGGCTTCCTTGGATCTATCAATGGTAGTGGTCGATGAATCAACCACCAGGCATCATACTCTAGTGCGGTCCCTACATCTGCATCACCTCCTCTCCAACCCCAATTTAATGGTTGTAGGGCATTAATCTCTTGCTCGGCTATAGTCACAACAATCTACGTCCCCCATGGGTGAAGCTCTAGTGAGGACCATGTGAACTCAACAGTACCCACGGGAATACCCTATCTCTCCCCGAACTATTGTATGACTCGCTCTAGAAGGTATATCTCAATGATATGCTAGCTTTGAACTATTCACCCGATAAGGTACCTGGGCTGTCGATACAACAACAAGTGATCATCCTCACTGACCCACAAATCATAGGCTATGTACAGTCTCCAGATGAAACTAACCAATGTATCTAACCCGTGCCTCCAATAGCCAACATCTCCCACATGTGTCTTTGTAAGGGCACCTTAATACATATATGAATATGGAGTGTCGACTCCCAACTGTCATACCACCAAAGGTTGGAACACTGCTATGTGCTCCCATGCCCATATCATTAGCAGACCGACCCCGCAGCTTATGATCTGTCCTCCCCTATAAGCAATGTCATGAAGCTGAAAGTACAACATACCCAATAGGCATGGTCCCCACGTGTACACTGTCCTATCCGAGACCATCCCCCCGAACATCTCTCCCCAGCTTAGTGGGAAATCGTGACCTCTACGATTAGGAATCATCACCCTTGCTATCAATGTTCATAAGACATAGTAATATTTGTCATACCTCTTTACAAGGGTCTCCCATCTGATCTCATATCCCTAGATCCCGAGCTCTACATCATTATCACAATCATAATACTCATATAGCACCTACAATCCTCGAGCGGGGTCATATTGTACCCGCTCGCTGCGAATCAAAAGCTATAGAATCTTGTAGACATCCTCGAGGGTGACAGACGCCTCCCCCATCGGCAAGTGGAAGCTACAAGTCTCAGAGTGTCATTGCTCTGCCAACGCCGTTAACATGCCCTTGTTTGCCCTGATAACAGGCATATAGGTGACATAGAATAGACCTAGATCCAACAACGCTTGTCTCTCCACCTCGTCAAGCTAGTCTCGCAACCGAAATACATCTAGTCGCAAATCCCATGTATAGATAGGAGGTAGATGAACCTGAAGTCATCACACAAGCCATCATGTCTATATAAATTCTCCATTTGACCCTATTGGACCTAAGTTGACCAAGTCAAAATATCCTAATCTAGGGAAAATTTTTAACTAGGCAATTGCATCACTATTTTTTCAAATGCGTCACACACATTTTCCATTAGCTCGCAACTGCAATTGCATCACTCGCCTTTCAAATGGGTCATATTGTACAACACTTGCGTCGCAACAATTCGATTGTATCATTATCGACCACATATATGACTCAGAAATTCAATTGTGTCGCACCATTTGATGCGTCACGACACAATCCTCCCTACCCTAGCCCTAAGTCAATTGCGTTGTGACGAGACAATTATGGCGAACCATTTCTCATCTACGTCACTCGCGCACACAATTGTGTCACAAAATTTTGTGATACATTTTCCTGCTAAATTATTTTCTTACCTAAATGCATGGAAATCAAAAAATTAAAAGGTGGGTTTGTAGTACTCACTGGGGCAGGTGCTCCCTCAGGTCAGTGGTAGGTACAGGTGTGGTATGCTTGGTGGGCGGTGTCTAAAACAGGCGATATCTTCACAACAAAATCACTTAGAGTTCCAAAAAAATTTAAAAATAGAATGCACAAATGACCTATTTTCCCAATCCAATTGCTATTTATAGGTTGAAAATTAGGGTTTCCACCTGCCTTGTCTATTGGGCACACTTTTTGATGATTTTGACCTTGAATTTGACCCCATTACTGATCTTAAAAATCAATTTCGTCTTCACCAATAGTTTCCTAGCCATCAAATTATCTTATCGGGACAATTTTCCAAAAAAATTGAATGTTTTTGAAAATTTGTAAAATTTTCCCGAGGGGGCATACCTATACCCTGCTTTCACTAGGGCATCTTTTGATTGAATTTATTTGACACAACATGATGAACTACATTATGTCAAAGAGGGAAAAAATATAGACACTAAAAAATGTCTTGGTCTGCGAGCATCATTTTTCCATCGTCTTGGTCTTCTTTCTGGCATAATTAAGTAATTTAATTATTTAATTATTATCTTTGATCACATTCCTCTATTAATTAAATAATTTTAATTATATAATTAATTCATTTCTTGATCTTTATTCTATTATGATCAATTAAATAAATTTAATTGTGTCACTAATCTCCTTTTCTTCAATAATTAAATAAATTAGTTATTTAATTATTTACCTTTCATTATTCATCTATAGTCAAATAATTATTATTAATTGTTTGTCTATTTATTATTCTTTTAATTCTTCTATAGTCAAATAAATTTTAAATTATCTGACTATCTCTTGACATTTCTCCCCCACATAAATAATTAATCTGATTTAATTCCATTTCTCTATTTCTTCCCATTTTTAATTAAAATGGTTACATAAATCATTTTAATTAAATGCCCACTTGCCTTTTCCTCAAATAAATAATTTATGCCTCCACTTGGTCAAATATTCCTTCTCATGGATTAATTATTTTTAATTTTTAATTCCTCCATATTCTTCCTCCACTATCTCACTTTCGAATCTCAACCATCGATTGCCTTTGGGCTCTTTCTAATCTTGACAGTCTGTTTTGTAACCTCCCTTTTCTTTTGTTGCATGTCTTCTCATCCGTCGATCTTGGAATCTTTCTAGAAGATTGATCTCATCCATCCGTTCGAATGGTTGTCTATAAAAGAAGCCTTCCTCCATTTTCTATTGAACAACCACTTATCTCCAACTTTCTTGCTTACAATTTGCAGGTATTTGCACAAGTTCAACTACAAATTTGAGGGCATATTTGCAAAACAAGAATGAGGAGAGACAAGGGAAGTGATTCAAGTTCAAGCATGGGGAGTGTTTTGATTTGATGCTTTTATTTTCCTTATGCTTTGATTGCATTCTCTTGTTTTAGATTGGGTTTTGGCTTAGTAGTGTTGTGGTTGTCACTAGGATCTAGGCTAGCTCATTTTAACCCATCTTACATTGTTAAAAAGGCATCCCAATTCATGATCCTAGGTGACACCCTTTATCGAAGAAGCATCAATGGGACATTACTACGATGTCTTAACTAAGAGGAAGCCTTGATTGCCTTAACAAAAGTACACGATGGCATATGTTGTTCCCATTCTAGTGGTATGAGTTTAGCTAAGAAACTGTTGAAGACAAGGTACTACTAGCCAACCATGGAAAGATAAGCCCATTAATACGTGCAAAAGTGTGTCCAGTGTCAAAAACATGGATATCTTATTCATGCTCTAACTCAGGAGTTACAACCAATGGTCACACCTTGACCTTTCTCGCAGTGGGGGCTTGACCTCATAGGAAAAATTATTCCTACCTCATCTAATGGCCACAAGTTTATTATCACAACCACTAAGTACTTTACCAAGTGGGTGGAAGCTATTCCTATGACCTATATAATGGGGAAGAAAATTGTCAAATTGATCTTGAATTACCTTATCTATCGTTATGGTGTTCTACAAGCCCTTATCTCAGACAACAGAATACCCTTCAAGAATTAGGATGTGAAGGAGCTATGTGAAAAATTCAACATCCATCATCGATTCTCTACCCTGTATTACCCCCATGGAAACGGTCAAGCCGAGGCTACAGACAAGACTATTCTAAAAATCCTAAAGAAAATAGTCAATGAAGCTAGTTGTGACTAACATTTGTAGTTAAATCCCACCCTTTGCGCCTATCAAACCAGTATTTGCATTCCTATAGGTGCAACCCCTTTCTCCTTGGTCTACGGATCATAAGCCATCTTGTTTATCAAGGTCGAGCTTCCTTCACTATGAGTGTTAGTACAAAACCTGATCATTGATGAAGAGTACAGAGTATCTTGACTAAATGAGCTAGAATTCCTGGATGAGTGTCGCCTTGATGCCCTTAATCACTTGCAAGTATACCAAAACCGACTGAAACAAAGCTATAACAAGAAGATCAAGTGTCGGTCTTTCTAGGTGGGGGATCTTTTCCTAAAGCAAAATAAAAAAAATCTTCCTGATCAGGATAGTAAAGGAAAGTTTGAGCCAAACTGGTTAGGTCCCTTTGTCGTCACAACAAGCTATGGATCAGGAGCATATCAATTATCAATGCTTGAAGGTGAATCCTTGTAAGAACCAACCAATAGCTTGCATCTAAAAAAATTTAATGCCTAGGCTTGAAGGGTGTAAATCTGAAAACACAAAAAAATAAAAAAATGATCAAAATCCAAAAAAAAAGAAAAAGGATTGAAAACAGTAAAGAAAAAAATCATCCTCTAGTGAAAACCACTTTGATGGCGCTTTGGGCAAGTACCTTGGTGAAAACCTAACAAACATGCACCTTGCGTAAATAAAGCATCTCCATCTATCTTTGGCTCTTTATCATATCATTCTTCGCATTGCATCCATCCATCGCTTCATTCATCCTATTTATTCCATCACTCATCCACATCTATATCAAATTTTTATGTTGTGAAGTATCATATCCCCTTTAGTACTACTTGGCATATTCCTAAGGTCAATTTGTCTTGCCTATATTTAGATAGTCTATTGCATAACGTTGGGGGAAATTCATTATGGATCAGATCAGGTTCTTGCAAATCTCATTGAAAATCCAAAAAATATTCATAAAACTTCATCAAAATCTAAAAGCATCAAAATCCTATACAACTAAAATCCAAAAACATTCATAAAATTGTAAATTCAAAATCCAAAACATTCAAATCACATCAAAATCCCTAAAAAGGTCAAACATAAAAAATCCAAAAATAATACCAAGTCAAACTACGAGTCTCTGAGCTTGAACTTAGGCAAGGCCATCATTGATGTGCCCCCGAGACACCCTACGTCAGTCCTTTAGGAGTCTGTCATAATAAAATAGCAGTCCATCAACTATTCATTTCTCATCATCAATAAGTCAAGTTAGTTGATATACGTGGTCTCTGCATGTATAACATAGGCAAGGCTTATCTTTGATCAACCCCCGAGGCCCCTAGGATGGTATTTTAGGTTAGGTTCTTGGTCAAAATCTTGAAAAAATCCTAAACATTTAAATGTCAAAAAACCCCTAAACATTCAAAAACTTAGAAAACTGCAAAAACATTTGAAAATTCAAAAATCCCAAAATATTATAAAACATTCAAAAGATCTAAACAACCTCAAATAATTCAAAAACCAAAACATTCACATAAACTTTCAAAAAGACCAAAAAAAAGCCTCAAAAACATCTTCAAAAACACCAAAAACATTGAAATATTCCAAAAAATCCAAAACCATCCATCCCACTTCGCTTTCACTCGTAATAAACCTTCGCCCATAATAAATCAATCATCACCTTCAACCTTTGGCAAAACAAGTAGAAAGCAAGTATCACAAGTTGTAAAGTGAGAACCTAAGTGTCAAAATCTAAAGTCTAGATCATAGGTAAATGAGTCAGTGGAGTTTGTATCAATGGCTTATCACACACCTCATCCTAATCAAAACACCTGATCAACATTTCCTAGGATGTATCCTTTTGATAATGGACATAAACATCATAAATCACCTTAGCTAAGTTAAAATGATAAGAGATATAGATAACATCGACTTTTTTCCTTTGATCTTTTCTTATGATTTATCTTATTGACCTGTTTTAAGGACCTCTCGATGATGTTGAAACAATTTAGAGAGAAAGGAATGGGGCATCAATCATTATCTTTCATTTGTTGTGCTTGTGGGTATTCTTGTAAAATAATCTTGGCACATACTTGCTTAGTTGTGTGTGGGGAAGTTGTTTGGAGTATATTGTTGACTATTGCGTATGCTTTGGTCTAAAATATTTTAAACTTCTAAACTACATTCCAACAAGGTTTCCGTATGTCAAGATGTGAACAAGAACTATCCTATCTGTTTGCAGAGTCAAAGTCCATGTCACTAGATACAACACCATCCTGGTTATCAATACCTTGATGCATCGTGTTTATGTGTTATATCAAAAATAAGGAATGATGAAAAATTCCAATCCTGAATAATGAGCAAAATCATCATCACTCTCATCACCATCTCTAATAAAGTCTTAGTGGATCATGGACTTATTGGAATTTTTGAATCAATCTTCACAATCAATAGCCAATTCATTCATTTTCTTCTACTTTCTTTCCATGCTAACTTGATATCATGACAATCAACAAAAACATCATCATGCATCCATCCTACATCCACAAAATCATTAGCATGCATACATCTCACATAATCACATGTCATAATTACATCATCATTATCATTTAGGTTGTTTTGGATAACATATATTTGTTATTCTAAGAATCTTAATTAATATCACATATCATACACATATCCTAGGCATAAGGACACATTGCATTATCATATCATAAGCATGAACATTTGCATTATCCATACTATAAACGTCATCCACATATACATCATAAATAGCATGAGAAAAATACACAAAAAGAAATGCATCCATCCATACATCCTGCATATCATGGTACATCATAACATCCATCCCATAACATATCATACAAAGATACTAAAAAAGAATATAACACATCCATTGCATTACATTGCATCCACCCATAACATTGCATCTCATATACATTACATCATAGATCATCATCGCATATCACATCAACATAAATAAAAGAAGTACATCTATCAACATTGCATCCATCATATAAACATAATCATAGTGCATAAAGATAACATCACATCATATCATTTGCATTCATACATTCATAAAGCATGAAATAAAGGCACATCACATCATGAATCCGTATCATCTCATATATATATATCAAAAAATGATTGTCATGGTACAATATCTGAATCAATGTGTATGAATATCATTAAAATGTACAATGTACATGAGGCTATCAAAAATGAGCCTATGAGTGTATGTCTGTATAAATAATCAGGCTATACAACAACAAGGTGTCTGCAAAATCAAAAGAGGTCTATCCCTTGCTAGCTCAGTCACCATGTCCGAGTTGATTTGGCTGTTTGACTGAGGTGGAGGAACTTAGTTGTACCTAGCTTCGATGCTCAAAATCGGGCTGCCTGCGGCGGGGAGGGATGTCTAACTTAAAATATAAATTAAAATTTATAGAGTGAGAGAGAGAAGGTAACTTTTGATTAGTCGTTTCATGCCAACAATCTAAGGATAGCATGCCCCTAGGGAGTTATGCTCAGGGTAGCATGTCATTTGATTAAGGATATGATAATTCACCTTTAAAACCAATGTACCCATTGCACACTTAGGAGGAAAATAGATAGAGAGATAAAGAAAGAAAATAAAGAGAGAGAAATAGAGAAATAAAGAGGGAGACAAAGAGATAAAAAGAGAGATAGAGATACAAAAATAGAGGTATAGATATAAGGGAATAAATATAGAGAGACAAAGAGATAAAGATAGGAAGAGGGATAAAGAAAGAGAGAGGAAAAGAGAGAAGAGGAGAGAGCGATAGATATAGTCACATAATGAGAGAGATAGAGAGATAGGGAGATAAAGAGAAAGAAGAGACAAAGATATATATAGAGGTAGAGAGATCAAGAGATAAGAGGGAAAGGGGGAGAGAGAGGGGGAGATAAATAAGGATAGCAAAAAATAGTAAGTGGAGAATATAGGGAGAGGGAAATAGACAACAAGAAGAAATGAGAGAAAGATAGAGGAAGAGAGAAGGGAAGACAAATATAGAGAGAAATAGGGAGAGGGAGGAAGAGAGAGATTGAGAGATAATTAAAATATAAAGATAGAGAGGGAGACAAAGATATACAAAGATCTCTCTCTCTTTCTCTTCCCATATATCTCTATATATATCTCCCCATATGTACCTCTCCCTACCTCTCTCTCTCTCTATATATATCTTCCTCTCTCTACCTCTCTCTATATAACATCCTATCTCCATCTTTCTATCCCTCCATCTCCCCCTCTCTCATTATCTCCCTCTCTCTTTGTCTCCCCCTCTTTCTATCTATATCTCTCTCTCCCCCTCTCTCTCTCTCCATTTCCATCTCCATCTCCATCTCTATCTTCCTCTCTATCTCTCTCACTATCTCTACCTCCTTACCTCTCCTTACATCTCTTTCTCTCTTTGCCCTCTATCTTTCCCACTATATATCTTTCTCTCTCTCCCTCTTTCTATCCATATCTCTCCCTCTCTCCCTATCACTCTCTCTTTCTATATCTCTCAACTTCTCTATCCTCTCTATATTTCTCTCCCTTTGTCCCTCCCTTTCTATCTATTTATATTTATCTCTCCCCCTCTCTACATATCTCAATATCTCTCTCACTCAGACACACACACTCCTTATTTCTACTTCCCTATCTCTAACTCTATATCTCTTTCACACACACACACACACACACTCATTGTTTCTCCCTCCCTATCTCTATCTCTCTCTATCTCCCCCCTTCTCTCTACCTCTCTCTATTAATTATCTCTATCACCTCCTTTATCTCTCACTCTTGCCCCCTCTATTTCTATCTTCCCATCTCCCCCTCTCCCTCTCTATTTATATCTCATTATCTCTCTCCCTTTCTCTTATTTACTCTATCTCTCCTACTCTCTTTATATATATATCCCTCTCTCTACCTCTCTCTATATATCACTTCCTATATCTTTATATTTCTCTCTCCATCTCCCCCTCTTTTATTGTCTCCCTCTTTCTAACTCTATCTCTCCCTCTCCCTCTTCTTCTCTCCTTCCATCTCTCCCTTTATATATTTATCTCTCTCTGTCTTTGTCTCTATCTCTCTCTTTCACCCTCTCTATCTTTCCCAAGTTATATTTATCTCTATATCTCTCCTTTATATCCCTACCTCCCTCTCTCCCTCTCTCCCTCTCCCTATCACTTCCTCTTCCTCTTTCTTTATCTTTTTACTTTTCTCTCCTATCTCTATTCCTCTCCCTCCATCTCCCTCCCTCTCTATCTATTTATACATATCTATCTCCCTCTCTATATCTCTATCTTACTCATACACACACTCCTTGTTTCTCCCTCCTCATCTCTAGCTCTATCTCTATCTCTCCATATTTAAATTCTTACATATCTCCCCTCTATATCTATCTCATTATCTATCCATCTCTCTCCACCCCTAAATATTTTCCTCTCTACCCCTCTATATCACTTCCTAAATCTATCTTTATATTTCTATCTCTCCTTCTCTCTCCCTCTCTATATATTTATCTCTTCCATCTCTATCTATCTCTATCTCTCCATATTTAAATTCTTACATATTTCCCCTCTATATCTATCTCATTATCTATCCATCTCTCTCCACCCCTAAATATTTTCCTCTCTACCCCTCTATATCACTTCCTAAATCTATCTTTATATTTCTATCTCTCCTTCTCTCTCCCTCTCTATATATTTATCTCTTCCATCTCTATCTATCTCTATCTCTCCATATTTAAATTCTTACATATTTCCCCTCTATATCTATCTCATTATCTATCCATCTCTCTCCACCCCTAAATATTTTCCTCTCTACCCCTCTATATCACTTCCTAAATCTATCTTTATATTTCTATCTCTCCTTCTCTCTCCCTCTCTATATATTTATCTCTTCCATCTCTATCTATCCCTTTGTCCTCTCTCTTTATCTCTCCCTCTCCTTCTCTCCATATCCCTCTCCTCCATCTCCATCTCCATCTCCATTTCCATCTCTATCTCTAAATTCGTCTTGATCTCTATCCTTACCCTCCGCCGCCCTTCCTCCACCCCAACCCCCTCCCCGCCTCTCTCTCTCTCCCCTCTCTCTTTCCCTCTTTCTATCCCCATATCTCTCTTTCTCTCCCTCTCCCTATTGCAAACATAACATGAGTTTATTGGTAATGGAGCCTTATTATCTCCCTGATTTAGAGGTTTTGTTTTAGTTGTGTTTGGATCCTTGTAAGTAGATGCATAGTTGATTTGAAGCTATCACTTCTCCATTGAGACCTTTGTTGCATAAACAATATCATTTTCTAAATGACCTACCAATTGACTTCATGTATACTACACAAATGTATGTAAAAAATAGACCAAAATGTTTCCTAATTGACCTTCCATTCTTCGGTGCACCCATTGCACACCAAGGTGCGATTGCTAGTTTTAACTTCAATGTTGGGGTTAGGGTTTTCAGAATAAATCTTCAAAGCACGAGCAAAGGGTCAAAGGGTGCATACAGTGCAGTAGTGAGAGTAAAGAGGTCTTCAATCGGGGCTTTTATGGATTGTTTCAGTTGGTCAGCGCACCTACCTTTTCGTATTAGATTTGCACGTGTTTTTTGCTTACTTGGAACGAGGCGGCCGTTGCGTATTATTCGTGGAAAACTAAAATAAATGGGGTCACGAATAAATTCCCATGGAAAGGAAACAGTTAAAATTAGAATATTCTTCTATATATGATGCAGGCCTCCGAAGGGATGGGACAAGTCAAAGCGAGTTGAGAAGAAGCAGGGCAGGAAATAGAGATGGCGGAGGGTGTGAAGAAAACATGGCACAAATACATGTTGCAAATGCAGCTCCACCCCTTACGAACAAAGGCCATCACTGCAGGGGTGTTGGCTGGTTGCAGTGATGCCATTGGTCAGAAGATTCTTGGCGCTAAGAGGCTTCAGCTCAGACAAGTCTCTCTCATGATTGTGAGTAAACCCTCACTCCTCCTCTCGTGATTGTGAGTAGAACCCTCCTTCGCATCCAAAAACAACACTAGCCTTTGTTCAAAACTATTTTCTTTCGACTTAACAAACTTTTTTCAACACAACCGCGGGGTTAACATGGATATTCCGTGAAGGAAAATACCTAATAAAGTCTTTGATATCTAGATGATCTGATGAAGAAATCTGCACACATCTGCCAATGTCAGGTTTAGAGTTTAGCTTGATCAAGCAGCCTCCCTGTGAAAGTACACCTCAAAATTACTAATTTAGAATTGTACCTTGAGAAGGCGTCTCCTATGAAGAGACAGTGTTTAAACCTGCCACTTTTTGATTAGGGGAGACGTACCAGTAGCCGCGAGGGCTAACCTTGCGCATCTGTGCAGAGTGCAAAATAGGTCTGATTTCAATTTTTTTTTTTGGCTTCTTCGTAAGCGAGTTAGGACCTTAAAAATAAAAATTTGGCTTCTGGGTATTTAAAACACCCCTTGTGAAACTCGTAAAGCGAAAGGTGCTCAAAAAAGGGTGTTTTTAAACCTCCGTCCCCTACATCTTTACCACTTCGCCACTACCCGTTCATTAGACAACTAATAAAAACCCACAAAAATTTAAGTTGTTTTCAATAGTTTTCAAGTTGTTTTCAATAGTTCTCAATGTGTTTTATTTTTTTGGTCAACTACACATTCAGTAGTGAACATATATTGGTGTAATTTGTAAATTTTTATTGGCATAATTAAAACAATGTAATGACTAAAATGTAAACAGTTATTGGGGGGTCAGGTGAACAAGGAGTAAACAGCAATTGGATCATGGGCAGCAATTGGCACATTTCGCCTAACATCAAAATTTTATAAAAATTAACCAATTACAGCTTCAGTTGAGCAGCTTCTGGAAAATAATGTTTGTTTGATTTTTTTAATAAATATTTCGGATGCATGATCCATGATCAGGATGAGAAGCATATGACAAAATAAGCAATTATAGCCTGTTATTTGACAATTTTTTTGGGAAATATAAAAGGATCCCGATGCACGTGAATTAAGCTATTTCCAATTAACTACTGAATCATTTATTTGCATCCCCTTTCACCATTATTCAAAATTAGTAACATTGGTAAGTTTGAGTTCCTTATTTTCGTTTTCTTTAAAGATAGTAATGACAATCCTCAAGAAATTGCCGCTCCTGAAAGTAATTTGTCCCACTTCTATTGCTCTATACCTTGATCGGCAAGTGATTCGTTTCTTAATGATTTTTCAATGGATTGTTAGGAATATCCCACTGTATTGTTTTAACTAAGATCTTTTGCATTATTTAACATTGTATCGCAGTACTTAACGTGATATGATAAATAGGTGGGCTAGTATTTACTCCTTTCGGGCTTTTAACCGTGATCGTATCACTTTCGGTGAGAATTTACGAGTCTACTGTTGGCAAGATACGTACTAGAGAGAGTCTAGAGTATTATAGGGGCTAAACAAGTTCTCTCTCTCTCTACCCCCACATTTTATGTACTTTACATTCATGAGCTAGAGGAGATTATTTCAGACACTTTTGGTGCCATGTAGGTTGCTTGCTCTTTGGAGATTTTATTGACACTTAATATGGAGACAGGGACTTTGCATTCACCCCTAAGTTTTTATCTCCCTGTTTTCTAGGGTCATGTTATCTATTCATTTCACTTTTTACTGTTTAATTGTTAAATAGTTCCAGGTGGTAATGTGCATGTAGTATGTACCATCCTTTTCTCATTCCACCAATTGTTATTGTAGGGATTTTTTTTTTCTTTTTCTCCAGAGTTCATCCGTTCATTTGCCATCTGGATCGATTGAATCACTCCCAGGCCCATAGAGGAGCTGAAGGTTCATTTTAGACCATTCCTTGCAAGATTATAACAGGGTGCATAATGGAAGGCCATTGTCCTGAACAAAATTTCTGGTTGGGCATGTGCTATGTGTGCTGAGCATTCTTATTTCTGCCAGCCAGCAACATCTCAGGATAAAGAAAGCATTGGTAGCTTCACTGGGCAATAACACACTTGAATGACAAACATAGTGACACTTTCCTAAGCTCCTTTCCTTAATCAAGGTTGCAGTGAAAAAATTAATACGCGGAGGTTGCAGTGCGACCTAAATCTTCAACCAAGGTAAATGATCTGCATGGTTGTGAGAAAATCCCTGTTATGTTAATTTTATCTCATCTAACTATATAATATAATTCAGGCTGTGCCATAATTTTTCTTTAAGTATACTGCTGCAGAGTATAGTTGGAGAAATCACGGGTTAAGGTTGGCACATTTTAATTCGATAGTAAGATCCATAAGCTTAGTTATATGATTGGGGAACTATTATAATATAATTATACTATTATACACTTCTTTTTTTATATTACCTAATTTAGGTCTAGGAACTAACAAAAATCGAGGATACTCCATATTGTTTCATTGGTTGATGAGAAAACAAACTAAAACAGCTATATATACCCATCCTACCCATCCATTGAAATGGCTGCAGCCTCTCCCAAATCTAACCCTACCCAAATAGTCAAGTATTAAAACATATAGGCTCAAAAATTCAACTAGGGGCCAAGGAAAATTATGTAGGCCTCTCCCCCACAAACTTAACACACTCATAGTTCCAATTAGTTCATACCACATTTTGGTTTGAGGCTTTCATTGCTTCTTCTTTGACTTCGTCCTCCTCCAAATTGTAGCAACTAGAGAATAGAGGAATGGCCTCCTTTGGAAGGGGGACCTGTAACTTCTTGGCAATTGCCTCAAGGCTAGCTGTAGACAAATTTGCCTCTTCTTTATCACATGCAAGTGCTCAAAAACATAGTTGAAATGAACCTCACCTTGTTCGATAACATCTCCAACATCACCATGAAGAATATAAGAACTCGTAGTAGTGGAAAGCACGGCCGAACAAGACAAAGATTGAGCGCCATCGAAGGTATTCCATCGCCCTCTCGTATATCTCAAATTTAACAGTAGTGTACCCATTGCCTTGCAAATGCACACACTTGGAGACCTATCCAGGCCCTTGGCCAACCCCCAAATTTAGACCACCCACTTCGGCAATGCAGAATCCTTGATCTCTTGATCAAAATAAACATCATAAAGCTTGCAACAACTTCTTCCCTCGACAACTTCCTCTTCCTTGGCTTCAAAGCTTTCTCCATTTGTTTCCCTTTACCTCAACCACCATCCACTAGTTTACCCCCTCTATGATCAGCACTACCAACAAAAGCCATGGAGAACCGCTACCATAGAGCTCACAAACGCACACAAAGAATGATGAATAAATGAACACCGCAATCAATATAATCACCTCAATGCAATGAACCCATCCCACCTACTAATTACTTCATACATTTCGCCTCCTACCAGTTGTCCATACAACCATTATTCCATCCCATTATCGGGGGGACTATCATACACATATTAATAGATATTATAAAAATTGACATTATTGATTGCAAACAATTGTATAATAATTATCACAGGCCAAGGCATCATGGTTGATGGTGGATTCTTCTTGCGACAACAACATCTTCCATGCCCTCATCAAACTCTTCCAATTTGAATTCCCTACAAAAAGAATTCAGGTAGCGCCAAAGAGATGCCCTAGAATTCAAGTGGAAAATAAAACCCTAAAAAATTCTGGCTTTGTCAAGCTTTCTCATGCCCTACACAAATCACAACAAATTCATGTTAAAAATATGTATATTTTCTATGCCTTGAATAAAGTACAATAAATTTGTTTTAAAAATGTTTTTATATATTTTTCTATGCACTAGCTATGCCTTGGGCACAAGACATACTTAGGTTCTACCTTTTCCTCTACATGTTCCATCTCCTTGGTTATGTTACCTTCATGCACTGCTAGCTTCAATAAATTTTCTAGATCATCCTTGAAAAGTTGAAAGTTGAAACTATACCCTGCCATCACTACCTTATACTAATTCAAGATTCTTTCTTTTGCTTCTTTTGGATTTTGCTTGCTAACCTCCCCTTATTTACTTAATCTCCCCACTCTTTTCCTATATGTATGTTTCCTCTTTGGCTTCTGGTATTCATTATCATTTGTCTTCTCAGATTTCGTAGCTTTGGTTTTTGGCTTTTTAATGAGGGGTCTATTGGGTGAATCCATTCAAACCCTTCTGCCTTAAAAGGTAAGAGTTCTAGGGACTTTTTAGGGAGTCGATCCAGCTCAAACATTATGCAGATCTGTGAATAGTTTGCCGCTCCTCTTCTCATTGTCACTTTAGAAGATAAAAATGTACTTTACCATCAAGTCTACCAACATTTGGAACATATATTCTGTCATCGACTTGTGTGGAAGGGCCTACAAGCACATTCACATTGAGGTTTTGTATGGCTTTTCTCGTGGAGGGCTGAAACCAATATGCTGATGCTTCATGAGTAGCCCTGCATTTCTAAAGAAATAGGGGCCTCCTTGAAATATCCTGAATTATCAGCAAAGATCACAGTAGAGTATCCTTTTGGGCATGAGTTGATTTTGTTGTCTCCACGGGCCTTCAAATTTTTCTTAGCATAGATATTATCCTCAGAGAAATATCTGATTTTGAGCTTCCTCCAACAAGTGCATATCAAACATCTTACTTGGTAAGGGCTGATTTGGCCCACTCTTAACCTGCATCACTAAAACCTCTCTTCCGTAATCTTCTGAAACCTAAAATGATGAGTTAAATATAAATGGGAAATATTACTAAAAGTTAGGTTAAACATTGGGAAAGAGCTTATAGTTTAGAACACCAATTTGAATAATAATATTGAGCTAATTGGTTATGATGATTTAGATGAGCTTATTGGGACCACGCATTGCTTAAGTCCAGTTAGAGTTAATAAATCGATTAGGATTTATAATAGTTAATAGAGAATCATTGATATATGATGTTTGTTTTCACAAGCAGTATTTTGGTCTTTCTTCCTCTAATCAAATACACTATTATTGATATCAAATTATTCAAAACTATCCATATCATTCGTCATCTGTTGATGGAGTTCAGTTTGTATATTTTGTACATCTATTAACTTACTCCTCCTCAAATCCTTTCTTGTCTTCCAATTAAAGTCCTTTTCGATATCTGTGATTATATATTTCGTTCATGTAAGGATCCCAAGTTATTAAATTTTCCTTCCAATACAATTCTGTTAGCTTACTAAGCCAAGACATCATACTTTCTGGATTTACTATCAAGTCTCGTCCACATTTTTTGGTCATTTGTAAACAATAATATAATTTTCATACGTTATTGTTGAGAAACTAGTACTATAGTTGGTCCCTTTTCACATTCTTTAAGCTTTTCGACCTGTAGTATTTTTTATTTTGTTCTTTCTTAAATTCTCTCTTCTTTTGACCAAGAAGTGTTTTTTTTTCCAAAGGCATACTCCCTCTCTGGGCAATTTGATAATTTTTTCATTTGTAGAGATGATGTAAAGAGAGTGCAATGAATGCTTATTTTAAAATTGCAAACCTGGCAAGTGCCTTTTTTTTGAGTAATGGATGTATGCATGCATGAAAAAGTTATGGATTCTGTTGATTCCGTTGCATTGCATGGCCCTGCTTCAAAATCTATTTATATCCAGTTCATTCCAACATTGAATTCAAATCCAAATATTTTACCACATTTCCTGGAAGAGCATTGACAAAACAATGTTCAGGCAACCCACTACAGTCAACTTCAACAGATTTCCTCCACTTCCCATTGATTTCCATTTAGTTTCTGTGAACACAAATTTATGCATAATTTGATTATCTATGCACTAAATGGATACTCAGTTATTATCTAGACAGTACATAGATACTTTCTTCCACATGTGGTTCAAAATCCATAACATGAACCGACAACAATAAAGGTTCAAAGAAATGTGAGCGAGTGGGTTGGTAGTAGGTGGTCATCTCAAATACCTTGTTTGGTCTTTATTGTTTTTTGTTTTTTATACAGTAAGAGTCAACATTAGTTTTTGTCTTTTTTTTTTTTTAATATTTCAGGACTCCACATGCATATATGTTTGATGTTGATGGGTGTCAGTGGAGGTAGGAAGGGAAAGGAAGTAGTTATAAATGAAAGTAAAATTCAAAATAAGTGTTTGCTTTGCACTTATTGTGCAACGTCTAGATCCTTGCATCAATAGTCTCAGTATCTCTTATCTTTCCAATTACACAAAAGATAATTATTTTGAGATGGTAGGGATATGCAAATATATCTGTAACAGCACACTCTGTAAATATTCTCTCTTCTACTGCACAGATAATTATTTTGAGATGGTAGGGATATACAAATATATCTATAACAGTACACTCTGTAAATATTCTCTCTTCTTCTGTACATAATAATTATTTTGAGATGGTAGATGTATACATATATATTATTCCTTCCCTTTCTTGAGCTTTGCTGAATTGAGAAAGCGGGAATCAAATAAAACTTGCAGTATTAGTATTGGTATTGAGAATGCTATCCATTCTTAGAGTACTTTGGTGAAGAATCCCAATGGTTTAAAGAATATTGGAAACATCTCTACCATTTCTACTTATAATTTTTTCCAGAACCAATATTGCTTTCCAACAATGGTGATTCTCAACAAAAGCTACTTATTCAAATGGTTCAGTTACAACTTTAAAGAATATCAGCAATCTGTTATTGATTCTGATAATAATATCCATGGATATTTCAAACCTAAAAATCTTAGGCCTGTGCCTATCCTGATATAATTCAGCAATTAACTGATAAGGGAGAGCTTGAAACTGTTACGAAGTATGAGGAATTTGACCAAGGTCTATTTGCCTGCTTTGTCATTATCTTGATTCAGTTAGTCCCTCTATAATGCAACTATATGATGAAAAAGTTAAAAGCTCACTAGTTTTGTCATAGTTATATATAACTTTATTTATTTTCCTAAGTGACATGTCCTATTGACCAAGGAGTTAGCATCAAGTTAGCTGGCAACTGATAAGGTAGGATGCAGTCACGGTGGAGGTATTTTTATAAAAATGAAGGCAAGGAAGCAACAAATTTGTTGTGACTTTTATTGAGGAAATTCACTCTAAGTACATCAAATCTTTCTTGTTGTTTAACAACAATTGTAGGTTTATGTTTACAGCCTGCATATATTTTACCACGTGTTCTCACATACTCATTGCATCAATAATTTTATTTTTGGGGACAAATGTTGTCTGGCTCTGAATTATGTTGTTTGTAACCTAGGTTCTGATACCATGATGTTATGTCCCTGTTTGGGATATAATTTTTTTATTTAATACATTCTCTTATGAGCAATCTACTTATTCCATGTCATTGTGTACCTAAGATATTTATAAGGTCTAAGTTCCAATTGACATTTGTCGAGTCATTCTGTAAAATTGTTTATGAGATCAATTCTGTAATTAAAACATTCTATTTAATGAACTTGACTCGAACATTTCTCTCTGCAGTTGTATGGCATGTGGCCTGACAGGAATCACTCAAAGCAATTTAATATAGAGTAGCATTCTTTATTGTCTCTTTATACGAACACAAATGATTACACATACCTACCAGTTACATACATGAAAGTTCTTATGTCCATTTAGTGTCTTATTCACGAGCATTGTGCTACTCTATTCAAAGTATGTGAATGCATTCAGTTCAATATCATTAAAACACATGCCAAAGGAAATAAACAACCCATATTAACATGCTTCCAATTGAACATAATTTAATCAATTTATGCCGATATTAAGGAATTATATCATTCCTAAGATTTGTACTAAGCATATGTTACTGAACATTTGATAATACAATCATAGATATGTTTCAAATGAATGCCAAATATAGTACATTTCTCTATGTCAAGTGCAACTGCAAACTCATCTGTTTTGGAACCAACTGTAACTTGAAAAAGGGTCTTCCAATGATGAAGTGCTAGATGACCAAAGAGAAAGGGTATCATGAGGGTGCATCACCTCCAAATTTAGAGCTTGGCAGACTCTCCCGTACTTCACCTCTTGAGAGGTGGGACTGATCCGTAAAATGTTGGACATAGTTTCCTACCAATCCTCAATTATGAGTTTTTGAATATGTCAACTCCACAAGTGCTCCTAACACACTGAATTCTAGCTCAAATTGCTTTAGAAGTTTAGTTAGTTCATTCCCTTATGCAAAAGCATGAAAAAGAAAAAGAAAAACACATCCAAACAGCAGTAGCAAACATCATCAAATAGACTGAAATACAAACTTGCACATGGAGAAACGCATCAATGGGGGAAAAATTCCTTATGCCACCAATTTCCAATCTTTTACTAGTGTATTTATTGTCTTGAAGACATATTAGAACCCTTACAATAAGTACAACAAGCTCCTACACCTGTAGATGGTTGCAACTTGATGGAAAATCCCTGTTCACATGCAATAGTAAAATGATGAACATATGGAAGCTTAGAATGACTGCCAATCCTTGCTCAGATTTTCCTTGTCCTTTTATGAGTCTTTGGAGTCCTCCTTGAGTGGAAAAATCAGTTTCAAGCTTTTAGAATGAGAAGAGACAATGTTGAAAACTCTTCAACTTCCTCATAATAAGAAACCATTGCTTTACGGCAATTTGGCAGTTATAGAATGGATGGGTTGATTATGAACAATTGATTGATGAAAATCATCAGTTATGAAGCTGCCGCCTGATGAAATTTGGTGGTTTCATTACCAACTAAAATTTGCAAGTTTTCTACCCCAACTCCTCTGTTTTTGGACTTCTCTGAGATGTTTTGGACCATCACAAAGTTGTCCTCTGCATTGAGGACCAAGCCATTGGATTTGGAACCATCATGGCATGAATTTACAAGTGATTGAAATCTTGCGACAATTCTTCAAACAAAAGTGGTGACATGCCCCTTGGTTATGATTCTCAAATCCATTTTTGATCACACCTCCACATTGAGGAGGCTTTTGGTGCCCAAAAGCTTAGGGATTACTAGGTTAGGAATTTTTTTTCCCACCTCCTCCTTTGGATTCCATTTTGCTTTTCTTGGTAGCCGGCACTTCAACCCAACTGACCAAGTCTATTGCACTCCCCTTTTCGTCCTTCTCTCTTTCTTGTCAAGAATTACATCACCTCCCACTCCTCTTGATTGTTTGTAGCTAGTACATCAATTGGAGGTAACATTAGGTCCTCTTATTCATCAAGTGTTGAAAGTTCAAACAAACAGAGATTTTTTACATTGATCATTGAGTACATTTTCATATATGGTGGCATATCCAAGAGAAAAGGCTTTATTCCCACTTGTTCCAAAATTTGAAAAGGACCATACCTTAAGTGCTTGAACTTCCTAGCTTGCCCTTGGAGGTTATGCTTCCCTAAGTAAAGCCAAACACAATCAACAACTTTGAATCTGTGCTCTACGTGATGTTGGCCATGCCACTTTTTGTACTTAGCTTGTGACTCCTCAATTTCTCCTGAACTTGGTGATGTATTTGCCAAATTTTGTCAATGAACCTTTTGGCCATGTGGACCTCAGAATCCTCATTCCCTGATTCTTTGTGTGATTGTCTCATGGCAACATCAAAGGGAACCTCAAATATTGACAAACTAGCTGATGAATGGACTGCCTGTTGTAAGAGTGTATGCCAAGTTTCATCCCATGACCTTGGATGCTTTTGATTATACCCTCTCAAGAGCTGCACTAAGGGTTGGTTCACCACTTCCATTTGCCCATTGGTCTGAGGAGGAAAAGTAGTGGAGTGCTTCAATTATGTGTCGATCTTCTCCTATAGTGCACACCAAAGCTAATCCAAGAACCTAGCATTACAGTCTGATATTAGGCTTTCTGGTAAACCAAAGTGAACACACATGAGTATAAAACAGCTCTGCCACTTCACTACCCTTAAATCTATCCAAGAAATGAGCACACACGTCTTACTAAATGTATCTGCCACCAAGAACAAGTAATCATTCCTCTCTTAGACATGGGAAGGCGTAATTAGGGGTTATGATGGGAGCTTGGACCTAGGATATGATGACTGGAAAAGCACTTTTTTCGCAAATGCAATCTACTTGTAAATTCTTTTGGCACTTTCTTTAGTTCTTCTTGCTTATCTACTTTCTTTCTTTTTGTACGAATTTGAATAAAGAAGACTATATTTGCAATCACCACTATTTGTTCTTCATTCTTGATTTGTATTCTTTGAAAATTAGTAGTTCCCTTTGACTATAAAATTTATTTGTGACAGTCTGCTAATCTCTTTTTCTCATTTTGTTGCTTATATTGAATTTCTTTCATTTCTTTGATCTCAAGATTGTATTCCAGATTTGGATGCCTTGCCCATTTCTCATGTTTGTATTGACCTGATCATTTTGAATGAAATCTATTATTAGCAGGGACAAAATCAGTGCTTATGGTTTATTCTGTAGGTTGGGACTCTCGAGTTGTCTGATTTACCTAAACTGGTCAATTGCAGCTGTATGGCTTTGCATATGCAGGGCCATTTGGGCATTTCTTGCATAAGTTAATGGATCACTTCTTCAAGGGCAAAAAGGATACAAAAACAATTGCTAAAAAGGTAATACACCATACAAATGTAGAAAATGTATATGTGAAGTCCTTGCTTCACAAATTTCTAGCCTGTAACTATTTTCGATATGTTTGCAATTTATTGTACTTTCCTGATATTGAGTTTGGCATTGTCTTAGTTAGCTTTCGTAGATTGAAATTCCTGAATAGCTTATTTATGGATTTTTCTTTGTACAATATTTAGAGCCTGTTTTGCTAGCTGGTATCCGGAGTTGGGATATGAATGTTTGTTACTGCAAATGTTGTGTGTGCTCCATGTTTTCAATTTTAAATTATGTTTGAAATTGGACAAGAATGTTATATGCTAATGAATTAGAATGATCTTTCAGGTTGTGCTGGAGCAGCTAACTTCTTCACCATGGAACAATATGTTTTTCCTCATTTATTATGGATTAGTTATTGAGGGTATGATTTTATCTCTAAATACGCATGGAGAAATCCATTTTGTAATATAAATGCCAAAATTCCAACAAAGGATGGATGTCATGTGTAAGAGGGATAGGCTAAATAAACTGCACATGAGAACACCATTAGGTCAGTTATAATTGCAATTTTCTTCCAGTTTGAGCTTATGAGTTTTTTCTCACTGTCAAATTTCCATCGATTGTGCTACTAGAATGTTTATGATAGAGAAAATGAACTGCACATGAGAAAACATCATTAATTCACCTAACATTACATTTCTTCTTCCACAGTTTGTGTCTCTCTGAGAAGATGAAAATCAGTTCCGCTATCTGTTTTATGATTAATTATTACATGAGCATTGTTTTACTGTTAGATGTCTACTGCTTTTTCTACTAGAATGTTTATGACAGACAAAATAAACTGCTCATGAGAACACCATTAGTTCAATTAAAATTGCATTTTTCTTCTAGTTTGTGTTTCTTTAAGGAGACAGAAATTGAATCAATATATATTTTACTATCAGTTATTGGATGAGCATAATGGTACAGTTAGCTTTCCACTGTTTTGATACTAGAATGCTTATGAATCCTTTATAAGTATAATGTAGAAAAATAAATCTTCCGTTTGATCATTTTCTGGAGTGTTTTTTGATAATAGTTAAAGGGGTTATTGTTCACCCCTGCCCTCCATGAATTCTATACAGTACTTGGAAAGAGTTGTGCAATATTGGGCAGGGAGACACTAAACAAAGGGATGCTGAAAACAGTCTCCAAACGATGCGTAAGTTCTTTGATGCAACTGTGCATATAGCAAATCACATAAAGGCAAAATCAAATTAAATTTGATAACCATAGAGGCAGAAAATATAATAATTAACATTGCAGAAATAAGATGATAAAAATAATGCTATAAGCTGATCTCATAGACGAACAGAAATGCCATAAACCAAACAAAACAGCAGTCAGAAGGTGGCCTGAAGAGATAAATTATGTCTTAGCCTCATCTTGCTGAAGACTGGCTTCATTATTATTCTAAGAATTTAACTCACTCCAGCCTTCATCCTCACTCTTCCTAGGAGAGGGAAGAGCCAGAATGATATGAAGAGCTGGGACAATCTAAGTTTGATAACATTAAAAAATACAAATCTTATAGAAAATTCTTTATCTTTTGTAGATTTCATGATACTATTCAAGACAGGCCTCACCAGTGGTGAAAAGATTTTTGTTTAGAGTTGGACGGACCAACATTTGAATGGGGGAGTAAATATCACTCCCTTGTTTCTCAAGAGTTCCTTTTTCCAAGGAAATGTTATTAAATGAAATTTTGTTCTATTATTGATTTGAGCTTGGCTTTCATAGATTTCAGCTAGAGCCTAAGAGGCTAATTTGAACATTGTAGTCTTTGGTCTGAAGTTCATTCCACATAATCCTTGTCGAGAGTTTAGATTATTATCTTTAAGCCATATCAATTCAAATTTGAATTTGATCTTGGGGAGGACTATCATATTAATAGATATTGAAGTAGGCAGATGGTGTATACATTCAAGATAATAGATTTAAAGAGGATGTTTTAAATATGTTTGAATCTAGGGTTTCCTTTATTCTTTTGTGTTATACCCACACCAAATTTTTCATATAGAGTCAAATTTCAAGCCAAGAGACATGTCTTTCTTGTTTGGAAGCTATTCTTGAGTCCTTGTTTCTAGTAGTTGTCAATGTGGTCATTGTTGATTTTAGTAAATGCCTTTGTAGGGCCTATGAGGGAAGGTTTTCAAGCATGTTAGGAAAGGTCAATAGTAATACAACTTGGATACAAGGAAAGGTAGTGAAGTGCCAAGGCAGGGGATTAATCATTGGGGCTCTTGGAGCACACCTTGATCAAGGAAAAATACTTTTGGTGATTTCAAGTCAAGGAAAGGTGCATGGATAGCATTCATTGGGGAAGAGTAATGTCTTTCATTGGCAAAAAGCAAGTGAAAATGGTCTTCAAGTTGACCTAGGCATGCCCTTGAGCTTGTTAGTGTCATTTTAGGGGTGGAAATCACTTAAGGGGGGAAAGTGCAATGTCAATGATGAATTAGAGTGTGAAAATTTACTTAAAGTAACTCAAAAGAGCATATTTTCACTTAAGTAATCAAACTCAAAATCAATTTAGAAAAAAGTGACGCTTAAGTGGCTAGAGGTGCTCAACATGACTTAAGTGCCAAAATGTCAATTGTAAATTAAAATGAAAAAGTGGAAACATGAAAAAATAACATTCCACCTCTCTAGGGTGCCTGGGATACTTAAATGCCAAATTCTCAATGAAGAATTATAAGAAAAGTGACATTTTAAACCCCAAGTGTGCCTAGACACACCAAAGTGTAAAAATGTCAATGAAGAAATAAACCAAAAATTGCTTCAAGTGACCAACTGTGCCCCATGATGGATGGATGTCAAGTTGTCAATGATAGATTAGATGAAAAAAAGTGTCATGCCTCTCCTAGGCATGTCCCTAGGCGCCCAAGTGTTAAGACACATGAAAACATAACATAAAGAGAATCATGTCTCCCAGCATGCGACCAAGAGGTTCAAGGTCAAGTTTCAACATGAAAATATAAGGGAAAGTTTCTCCAAAGGCACAAGTGCAACCTAGAAGGGTTGAGTGACAAAGTGAACATCTAATTATAACAAAAAGTACAAGAAGGATTGAAAAGCATGCCCTGCATATGAAGAAATTTAAGTTTCACCTTCAAAATGCCATAAGATGCCCCTGGGACAAGTTTCATAGCATCTTCACGATAAATTCTTCAAGTCTTGTCACAAGTTGTCGAAGGATCAACACTATTTTCCACTATTCTAGCATTTGGAGTAGTTGTCATGGTAACCTTGTCATTTACTTCACTCTTTGTTTAAAGGTTGATGGTCTAATGAGTTGACGACGGAGATATTGTGAAATGTTCATCAAGTAAGCACTAAGTTTGAATTGTCAAGGTTTCATCTTCAATGCCTAGGGGTTTTAGATTCAAGTCGCCAAGATGGTTTTGAGAATTATCAGTTTCAAGGTCTCTTTAGAGAATCTCCATGATTAGAGCAAAGAAGCATCGGAAGGAGCCAATACCAAACTAGCTATTTTTAGCTTGTGTTGTCACTTTTTTTAAGGTAACTATTTCAAGATAATTTTCTAAGATCTATTTAGAGACATTCTATTTTTAGATGACCTCCTAGAAGGTCTATTCATAATAGCATATATTCTTATTAGAAATCCATTTGAAGATTTCTAATTTTAGCTGATGTTTTTGGGACAAAATTGTACTTTGGGCTTGTTTTGTTGTGCAAGTGAACTATTTATAGTTTAAGAGCTTTAGTTAACTTTTTATTTATTTTTCATGCAAAGTATTGTAAAACCTTATAAATAAGTGCTTTTGACACTTAAATTTTCTGATGGTAGTTTTTACATCTATTTTTTGCTGAAATTACTATTCAAGTTGTCTTGTGTAATCTTGTGTCTATTCATTTGTCAAATCAAATAGTCTGTCTTGAGAAGTGCAAACTTTGTATTGTTGGTTTCATTGAAGAAGTTATTGTGGCTCTTTTGAAACATTTATGTTGTTTTCAATCCAATTCTTGTGTTGTTCTCATGGTATCTAGTCTTTTCTTTTAGCTAGAGTGTTGATGCAGACAAGGATTGGGTGCCTATTGAAAGGTAGCCAATCTTTGGGTGCCCAATCCTAGCAGCTCTACACACAACACCCCACTACAAAGGCCAGAGTGGAAGTACAATCATCTCAGAAATTATAAATCAGAAACACATTACAATTTGTTTCAATCGCATATCTTAGCAATTGAGATTACAATAGTTCTGAATTTCTTATATCACTAGTTGTATTATCTACATAGGCCAAGAAAAGAAATCATTGACAGCAAAAGCAACAAGGAATAACAATAATTCAAAGATCAGAATTTACATTACAATTGGCTTGGAAGAAGCCCAATCATGGGATGATCTGATTAACTCAGAAATTCTTATAATATTTTGTTTGGATGGCAGAATCCTACAAACTCCAGCAGAATAATCTGCTGTTTCCTTTTTCCATGATCCTTGGCCCTATTTGGTTAGTCTTCACATGCATTTTGTACTTATAAAGGATATACCCTCCAGCAAAAGGAATTGCTGCCATCCTTAAAGGCATGAGCCATGATCCACCACTAGTCAAATATGCTCAAACCAGGGATAGGGCGGGTGAATAAAATGCTGTTAGACAAAATTTATAGCAGCAAAGGTAATTGCCAGTGTAACTGCTTGTCAGAGTAGCCAGTGTTACAAAACATGACCAAGCTTTAATTGCCATGAAAAAGGATGTAATGCCCAAGCTAAAGATTCCCCCTGCCATTGTAGAAGTTGGAGGAGGTGTAGATGCCATGGAAACTGTCCAGCAGAGAGGGATCTTACCCAGCCAATAAAGGACAAGTGTGTGAGTTCCAACAGATACAGTCAGAGTGGTTTGAACTAATTTCACGCAGGTGAATGAGCTAGTCAGCCCCACAGTCTAAAGGCAGATCCCATATCACTAGTAGTGCCCAACAAAAAGAAGATAACTGTAGCAAAGAAGGGGCAGGTCCTATTGACACATGAAAGCTGAAATAGTGATGAGGGTTAAACCTCCAAGGGAATCCTAGCTGCCAAGTCAGAATGTGCACTTCACACTTGGCAACAAAATTGACCCTACAGAAAAAAGGACAAAAGGAACCTGCAAACATACACTGAAAATCAAAGCAAAATCCAAAATTTGAACAATCATTGTCTTTGGGTGAGCAAGATTGTGTGTAGTTTTGGATGCTCCTACATCAGACATGTCAGGTAAGTCAAACGTTCCATGAGCTTGAGGTTCATGAACATTTTGTGATCCTTGTGATTGAGATCCCATGCGTTTTTTGATCTAGATTGTCTCTTTGTGTGCTTTCTTCTTATCAAATTGGGAATCTGCCACCATTTCTATCTCATCCTGTACTTTTCTTAAACATGAATCTTCATGCATTGCTATGCTTGACTTTCCCTTATAGTAAGGATGTAAATCTACCTTGTGAAGATCGACGAGATACCTATTTCCTTGGGGAGCTCTATCTCATGGTCTCTTACTATGAACTTCTTCAAGACCTTACATGGTCCCGATTCTCTAGCTTGAAAGGCATGTTGCTTCTGACCTTTGGGATTTTTCAAATCTTTTGTTGCCTCTTTGGGAATATGTCCACCCCATTCCTTTAGTTTACACCCTTTTGACAATTACTTGAAAGGATGTTTGACATGTCTCTACAACAAATTGTCCATCTTTTGTGGAACTTCATCTATCTTAACCATCGTTCCATCTCTTGATACTTTGTCTAAAATTGTTTTCCAAAGTTCAAACATATAGTGGACTTGCTGCCTACCTCATCATTTTCTTTTAGCAAACTGAGAGTAAACTTTTCCCTATCCTTCATGATTGCATAAGTATTCTTTCTTCCATCTTATATAGCCTCTTGATCAAATTACCATGGTCTTTCCCAAAAAACATCGGTAGCATACATAGGCATAACATTGCACAAAATTTGATCTTTATAAGCACCAATATGAAAATTGACCAAACATAGCTTGATTACCAGGAGTTGATGCTCTTTCTACAGCCATGAGACTTTTTATGAATTAGGATGCTTGATCCTCCTTAGCTTGAGTTTTTCCACCATCTCCTTGGACACCAACTTTTTTGTGTTTACACTGTCAACAATGACTCTGCAACATTTTCCTCAAGATTTACATAAAGTTTTGAAAAGATTCCTTTGAAATGGTTCCTTCTCTCCTTTTTTGTTTCAATAGAACTCTTCTAAACATAAGAGCCTCACCATTTTTTTGTTCCTCCATGTGTACAGGTGAAGCAATGCTCTCTTCGTTTGCTTGAGCAATATGGTTCCTAGTCACATCTAGTGTTGTCTAGCTGCAATTGTGCACATTCAAAGGCTCTATGATCAGCCTCTTCACATCCATAACAAGTGAATCCTCAACCTTTTTCTCCACTATAATGACTTCTTTGTGAAGTATGCTCCTCTCCCTTTGAGTTTTGGCTTGAATTATTATTTTGAGGAGTGCTAGCTTCTCTATGTTGCTCTACTACTTTTTCATTAACTTTTCTTTTGCCTTTAAGGCATATTGATAGGCCTTTTCTATTGTCCTTACCATGACCATACTCATCTCATCTTGGATTGATATTTGAAGTCCACAGATGTACCTTGTAGCCTATTCCTTGGTTTCTTCTATATTACCAGCTTAGATGTTGAGCCTATAGAATTCCTCTGTATACTACTTTACCTTCATCTCTCTCTATTTCAAATTTTGTAGTTGCTAAATAAATTCAGCTAATAGATTGCGTGTCGATAAATTTAATTGATAATCTGCTGGTAAGAATTTAGCCTTAAGTTTTGCAACCATTTGATCTCACAATTGGATTCTCCTTTCTTCTTCTTCATCTATCCATTTGTACATGATCCCACCATGGGGATGCATGACTCTTCAAGGTAGTACTAGCAATATTGACTCAAAATCAAAATACTTTTTTCATTTCTAAAATTCAGTCTATGGGCCCCTTAGAGCTCAAACTCCCTTTGTAATGTGGAATATCCATCTACGGTCTGTTTCCAATATGTGATATAGCTCTCAAGAATAGTTCATTCATGTTGTCTTCCATTCCTCCTTGGCTTACTGCTTCTTCTTCATCATCTTCACTCATGTCCTCAACATGCACACCTCTCTCCATGTTGGCTCTACTGCTTCCAATCTAGCTACTATTGCTCTAGCACTTTTGTTATATTAGCATTTTTTTGACTTCTTGGTTTGCCTCTACGAGCCATGTCTTCTACTTCAGCTCTCTGTAGTCATAGGATCCTCACACTCGCAACAAAATTCTTGAAATGTTCCAAAATGAACTCCTATTTCAGCAACCCAACGAGCTTAACTAGCTTTGATACCACTAGATGCAGACAAGGATCAGGTGCCTAGTGAAAGGCAGTTGATCTTAGCAGCTTTACTCACAACACCCTTCTACAAATGACAAAATGGAAGTACAATCAACTCAGAAATTATAAATAAAAAACAATTTACAATTTGTTTTAGGCACGTAGCCTAGCAATGGAGATTACAATAGTTCAGAATTATTTATCAATGCCTATACAATCTACCAGGCTAGTAAAATTAATCATACGCAGTAAAACTGAAATGTCCCACCCCAGGTGGACACTTGCTAACTGAGTTTCTGCCTTGATAGGTTTGTTTGTGTTTTCAAAGTTTTTGCTTGTTTGTGATTTTTAATGATATAATGCTAGGAATGTGCAAATAACATACAAATGCAAAATGAAGGAAATACTGAAAAGTAATTGCTAAATGATTCCAATTTGATTTATTATGACTTGCAAATACAGTACTTTCATTTCAGTCCTTCATACATTGCTTGTGAAACCATTGAATATCATACCCGGAAGCTGGAGTTAAATTCTGGAATTCTGATATATGACAATCAGCAACAACAACTCTCAGTAGAGCTAACGCCTATCATCCAATGGTGCTTTTTCCACCTCAAGAGTGATGCCAAACATAAGCTAAGCCTCAGCCGTCTCTAGTGGGAATGAAATGATGCTGATTCTTTAGGTGTTTTAGCCTCTAGATCCTCACATCCCAGCTAGAGAGGAAGTACGGCCTGTTATTAGAAATGGTACAGCTACAAGAAACCCACGAGCTGAGTATAGTTGATGATAGCAGCAAATAGATGGACTCCAATAATTGTTTTCACAATAATCTGGTCATTGCTCTTGAAACCCTTGAGTTTTCTGTAGATTATCACTTCCAATCTGCCCACTAATGATTCCCTCGTGCCAATGAAGAAGACACAACCAGCAATGAAGATATTCAATAATACTTATCTTCAATAACTTCTGATCTACTCTAAATAACCTCTGAAAATGTTGATGAAACAACCCCAATCAAGCACAATGTGACTTCTGAGATAAAGCCACCTCATTAGCAAACCTTAAATGATCTTTCACACCCTCAGAATGCTCGAATCAAAGAGAAGCTACGCCCTCCAAGTTCGCTTGCAGCTGAAAACCCTAGTTTCCACCTCCAAAATGCTAAAGCACAAAGCCAAGTTGAATGAAAATGATCAATCGTGAATGAATTCAATTTGCTTTTGGTGCCTTTTATATTCTCCTTCAAAGGGGTCGATTTCCCATGTAGCTTTCAATCATTTAAGATAACATACTTTATTTGCTTTTGATGACTTTATAATATACCTCTTAAAGTGGGCGCCCAATAAGACTTAAATGCACTTATAATAATTTGACTTTATAATCATTAAATATCCCTTTCATAATAAAGTCAATAAAAAACATTTAATGATGTGCACTTTATAATAATTAATTATTATTAAAGCATTTCTTTAATAATATTTAAAACTTCACAATTCCAATAATAAACCTCATAAATCAATTCTGTTTGTGCTAGGAGGTAGCCCACTGAACTCATTGCTCACTAGGGGGCCTTACTATAAATAGTAAGGTTGGCCTCTATCATCCAATTGACTTACTATAAATAGTAAGAGTATACAAATGAAGCTAGAAACCCCTGAATAACATCGCCTCTGAATAAGCCAAGGATCTGGAGATGCCAAATGCTGCAAACTGCCAACTGAGATACCAGGTATCTCCAAAACAAGGCCCTCTAATCACCATTATTAGCATACGGAGACCTGATGATAGGCTAAACCTCCAACTCTGTTTCTTGCTCAAAAAGGGGACATTATAGTCCGCCCTCCCCGAAATTGCTTGTTCTCAAGCAATCTTATCTGAATAGGAAACACTACTCCACCAGAGGCCCAAGGGAAGAACTGTAGAATGACTCTCATATCGTCAAACAACTCTAGCAACACCAGGATAAGCACAACTGAGCAAGGATAAACATCATATCAACTATCCAACTCATGTGCACAAGATTTGTGCATTGAAATCAACTCATGTACATGTGGATCAAAGGTGAACTGTATGTAAACCGCACAATGTACACGTAATATTCATCAACAAACCCTGGCTGGAATCCTAATGCACAAGTAGGATCCCATAGCAATCTGTAGAGTGCCCAACAATATATCCACTGAATCCATAGGGTAGGAATCAAACTATGCTCAACAACACCATAGGCAACTACCCCAATGCAGGACAATCTACCAATCATAAAAACAGTGCCAAATATCCCTAGATCCCAAACCCAGAATGGAAGTCTGCCATGCATATCACCCTCTGACTTCCACTACACTATTCTGATATCAACTGCACCATGTTGAAAGTGGTGAAGCAACACATCGGAATCCATTTGAACTACACTGCCAAACCTGCCATCACCTGCATCCCAACACAACCGCCACACACATCCATCAGCCATGAAGAGGTAAGAATATCTCAAAGTGTCTGCAACACAACATCTCTCTCCATCCTCTGCTAACCAGCTATAGATGTGATAACCATCCCTCATGGGTGCTAGAAGATATGCAATTGATCCTCTTAAATTGCCAATATGAAGTGGAGCAGCACCCCCAAGACTGCAAGTCTGACCAATGGGGAAATGAATGATGCCAATAGGAACATATAATGGTGGAGAATCATCTCTATGCTGTTCTCTCAAGATGAGGAAATGATATAACTCTCTTCCATCACCTCAGAAAGAACTAACCAAGCCATCATGCCTACTGACACCACAAACTCCCTGAAACCATGTCTCTAATGCAAATTTTTGAGACCAAGAAGTAGCAAACTCTGACAGACATATGAGCATGATGGAAATTTGATCTTTGATCCTGCAAGCAATCCTCTACTAGTAACACAGTCTGATCCTTGCAGTCTCTAGTTCCATATTCCATAAATGGTAACACTTCATCCCACAACGAATGATATACCTTCCGAGCTAATCCACACCTACGCAACATCAAGTCATCAATGTGTGGACTAAAGGAGAAGTGATGAACACTCCTCACTATGCAGTTAAGATAAAAAGCACCTTCCTGCGTCAATGGTTGATTGTCATAGTCACGGGGAACACACTCTTGATCACTCTCATCACTTGAATCAGAAGATGGCTCATGTCTTTGATCTTGAATAGCTAATTGGGTAGGTGCTCTGCCAACCTTCTCTGTGCACCCAATAGTAAAATCTCTATCATGAAGCAAATGGAGGTATTCTGATTTTATTTCCTCCAAAGCGCTCTTGATAAACTGCAAACTACAAATAGGAGTATCAGTCGAAACTCCATACTGTCTCTCCTTAAACTCTGTTCACCAAAGGAGGTACTCAACATACTTATGTGTACAATCAGAACGAGATAAGGTTTGATCAACCTTCTCTCTAGTGACCCTCCGCTGATCCCTCCATCTTTGTGGCTCAATAAGTAGTTGACCAAAATCAGCTGCATGGGATGAAATCTCTGATTTGCTTCTATGAGAGGGGAATTCACATCAACATGAGTACTAAACTCCCCACTAGATGATGCCCTACATACCTCTTGTGAAAAAGATGGAACATCGTTGTGATCAGTCACACAACTCTTTGCATCACTTGAAATGGGACTATCCTCAAGAACAAATGTAACACATTGTTCCCTGCTAAACTCATCCAAAGTACTCATCCCATATGTGTCACTTGCACCTGTAATTGAAAATGGATGTTGCCACATCCTCATTATGCACATTATCACAATCCGTGGATGTATACTCATCACCAACTACTGCCATAGATATCTGAACTATATTCGTAGGTGCTGCACCGAGCTCAACTCCACGGTAAGCTCATCAATCCATGACTTAGACTCTTGAAGGGCCATTTGAGTGCTCTTCAACGAGTCCATGGTAACCTCAAGCTCATAAGTGAGCTCATCAACCTCCTCCTCTTTCCCTTTTAATGCATCATAATAGATCCCATCCCACTTGAGAAGATAATCTCTATCAGATAGTAACTGTAGGTAATTATTTTCCATTGCCCCAAATGCTTTTCTAAGTGCATGAAACTCTGCAAGGGAAAGTCCACTATTATAGTGCTCATTTGTTTCAGGAGTACTCCAACAGTAATTTGCCAACAACTACCAAGCAACATCAAATTGTTCTAAGGCTGTAGAAATCATGCCTTTGTTCACCTTCAATTGCCCTGCTAAGTGAGGAGACCCTTGTGACAAATCATTTTCACACGAATTTCCTGATTTGAAATCAGCACTATGATAAGAGGCTGAATCACTATCACTCACTGATTGGTAAGCATCATCATGTGTGCCATCAACTTTGCACACATCATCAACACAGGTACTGTTGTTATGTACCTCAAGAAATGGCTCAAATGACATGTTGGAAGCTGCTGATTTGACATTATCATTGCACACTTCCTCTTCCAAAGTAGATGCATGCGCATCCAAAAAGCTATCCTGGGACCCATCATCAATAAGTAAATCTTTTGATTTATTCCCATCTTCCAAGGTCTGATTGGTAAAATGAGACTTGTTGTGGCTTGAATCCACGACACCTATTGCATCATTATCACCCAAATCTTGAGTATCAACATTAGACAACCCCATACAACCCATACAACCATCATCCTCATGTGTAATGGCCGTTATCTCATTGATGCAAAGAAATCTGACTGCTGTTACAAAAATCAGAATTGTTCTCAAGGCTGATATCATCTCCAGTAGTGCTGATAATAACATCCTAGGGTTCTACCAAACCACTATTATGATGTAAAACTTTCTCATCATCAATCACTTCAGATTTGAACCCATGTTCTTCTACCTGCTCCTAATTAGCTGCCCCAATATGTTCATCATCACATTCTGATCCATTCTCGTTGCCTGCTGCAACTCCTTGTCCATGATCACCTGTAAGCTGAAAATCATTTTGAAGCAGTTCTTTTTTCTTATCCTTTCGTTTAGATTTTCCAAACAATATTAAATATCCCCGTTTAGTTTCAAAATCCTTCATCAGATCATACAAATCCTGCATCAGCTCCAACATGGATTTATGAGAAGACATCTTTCCACTGTCAGCACCTCGTTGTATACTGAATGTGTTTTTTACACATAAAAAATATTAAATCACAGGATGGTAGGAAATTGTTATGATACCACTGAAATGTCCCACCTCAGGTGGACATTTGCTAACTGAGTTTCTGCCTTGATAGGTTTGTTTGTTTTTTCAATGTTGCTTGTTTGTGATTTTTAATGATATAATGCTAGGAATATGCAAATAACATACAAATGCAAAATGAAGGAAATATTGAAAAGTAATTGCTAAATGATTCCAATTTGATTTATTATGATTTGCAAATACAATACTTTCATTTCAGTCCTTCATACATTGCTTGTGAAACCATTGAATATCATACCCAAAAGTTGGAGTTAAATTCTGGAATTCTAATATATGACAATCAGCAACAGCAACTCTCAATAGAGCTATCGCCTTTCATCCAATGGTGCCTTTTCCGCCTCAAGAGTGATGCCAAACATAAGCTAAGCCTTAGCCGTCCCTAGGGGGAATGAAATGATGCTGATTCTTTAGGCGTTTTAGCCTCTAGATCCTCACGTCCCAGCGAGAAAGGAAGTAAGACCTGTTATTAGAAATGGTACAGCTACAAGAAACCCACGAGCTGAGTATAGTTGATGATAGCAGCAAATAGATGGACTCCAATAATTGTTTTCACAATAATCTGGTCATTGCTTTTGAAACCCTTGAGTTTTTTGTAGATTATCACTTCCAATCTGCCCACTAATGATTCCCTTGTGCCAATGAAGAAGGCACAACCAGCAATGAAGATATTCAATAGTACTTACCTTCAATAACTTCTGATTTGGTCTAAATAACTTCTGAAAATGTTGATGAAACAACTCCAATCAAGCACAATGTGACTTTTGAGATAAAGCCACCTCATTAGCAGACCTTAGATGATCTTTCACACCCTCAAAATGCTCGAATCAAAGAGAAGCTACGCCCTCCAAGTTTGCTTGCAGCTGAAAACTCTAGTTTCTACCTTCAAAATGCTAAAGCACAAAGCCAAGTTGAATGAAAATGATCAATCGTGAATGAATTCAATTTGCTTTTGGTGCCTTTTATATTCTCCTTCAAAGGGGTCAATTTCCCATGTAGCTTTTAATCAAATAATATAACATACTTTATTTGCTTTTGATGACTTTCTAATATACCTCTTAAAGTGGGCGCCCAATAAGACTTAAATGCACTTATAATAATTTGACTTTATAATCATTAAATATCCCTTTCATAATCAAGTCAATAAAAAACAATTAATGATGTGCACTTTATAATAATTAATTATTATTAAAACATTTCTTTAATAATAATTAAAACTTCATAACTCCAATAATAATCCTCATAAATCAATTCCGTCTGTGTTAGGGGGTAGCCCACTGAACTCACTACTCACTAGGGGGCCTTACTATAAATAGTAAGGTTGGCCTCTATCATCCAACTGACTTACTATAAATAGTAAGTGTATACAAATGAAGCTAGAAACCCCTGAATAACATCGCTTCTGAATAAGCCAAGGATCTGGAGATGCCAAACGTTGCAAACTGCCAACTGAGATACCAGATATCTCCAAAACAGGGCCCCCTCTAATCACCATTATTAGCCTACGGAGACTTGATGATAGGCTAAACCTCCAACTCTAATGCTCTCTCAAAAAGGGGAGATCACTGTAATGTCCCCTTTTTGAGGGAGCATTAGAGTTGGAGGTTTAGCCTATCATGGGGTCTTTGTAGGCTAATAATGGTGATTAGAGGGCCTTGTTTTGGAGATATTGGTATCTCAATTGGCAGTTTGCAGCGTTTGGCATCTCTAGATCCTTGGCTTATTTAGAGGCGATGTTATTCAGGGGTTTCTTGCTTCATTTGTATACACTTACTATTTATAGTAAGTCAGTTGGATGATAGAGGCCAACCTTACTATTTATAGTAAGGCCTCCTAGTGAGCAGTGAGTTCAGTTGGCTACCTCATGGCGTAGACGAAATTGATTTATGAGGTTTATTAATGGAGTTATGAAGTTTTAATTATTATTAAAGTAATGCTTTAGTAATAATTAATTATTATAAAGTGCACATCATTAAACGTTTTATTGACTTTTATTACAAGGGGATTATTTAATATTATAAAGTCAAATTTTAAGCTAAGGACATTAAATGACTTTATTATAAGTTATTTAATGTTATAAAGTTAATAACTTAATATGAAGATTTGGGCGCCCACTTTGAGGAATAAAATAAAGTGCAAAGCAAATGAGTTTTATATTATTAAATGATTAAAAAGGGCCTCTTTGGAAATCATACAAATTGAGGAGAAGTATATAAAGGCATCAAAAGCAAATGTAATTATTATCATTGATTATTCATTCAACTTGGCTTTGTGCTTTGGCATTTGGAGGTGGAAACTAGGGTTTTCAGCTGCAAGCGAACTTGGGAGTGTAGCTTCTCTTGGTTCGAGCTTTTCGAGGGTGTGAAAGATCATCCGAGGTTTGCTAATCGGTGGCTTTATCTCAGAAGTCACATTGTGCTTGATTGGAGTTGATTCATCAACATTTTCAGAGGTTATCTAGAGCAGATCAGAAATATACATTCGAGACTATATGCTATTATCTTCATTGCTGGTTGTGCCTTCTTCATTGGCACGTGTGAGGCATTTGGTGCATACTCAAAGTGATTATCTTCATAAGTTTACAAGGGTTTGTGGAGCTGATTATCAGATTGTTGCAAGTTCAATCATTGAAGACTTTAATCGCTGTAGCAATCACTTTAAACTGCCACGTGGGTTCCAAGGGCCGTACATATCTGCTGTTTGGAGGCCATACTGTCTTCATTGCTAGGCGTCTGACTCCTAGGCTGAACACCTATCGTAATAGCATCTCTTCATCCTTTATGAGGGCGGCTAGATCATTGGTAGCAATTTGCTGTGTTTAAAAAGTGGAGAAACCATTATTTGGTGCAAGGCGGCCATTCATGAGAATTACCAATTTGTTGTCATATATTTCCAGAATTTGCAAATTTGCTTGCTTTGGAGTTCGGGTATGATTTCATTGTATTTGCAAAAAGAAATGATGAACTGATTTGAGTACATATACATTGTATTTGCAAACTATGTTAAATCAGATTTGTGATTGTTGCTTCATTATTAAGCATTTCTATACTTTTCAATTTGTATATGTTCAGTGGTATTTCTTGGCATTTATCTCTTAAATATCAAAAACATAGCAAAACCTGAAAATTCAAGCAAACACAGGCAGATTTTCAGTTTAGCAAATATCTCAACAAGGGGTGGGATACTTCAATGGTATCAAAGCGGTTTCCTGCCATCTTGTGATTTAATATTTTTATGAGTAAAGAACACATTCAGTATACAGTGAGGTGCTGATAGTGGAAAGATGGCTTTAGATAAATCCGTGTTTGAGCTGATGCAGGATTTGTATGATCTGATGAAGGATCCTGAAACTAAACGGGGATATTTAATACTGTTTGGAAAATCTAAACGAAAGGATAAGAGAAAAGCACTGCTTCAAAATGATTTTCAGCTTACAGGTGATCATGGACAAGGAGTTGCAACAGGCAACTAGAATGGATCAGCATGTGATGATGAACAACAGGTAGAAGAACATGGGTTCAAATCTGAAGTGATTGATAATGAGAAAGTTTTACATCATGATAGTGGTTTGGTAGAACCCCAGGATGATATTATCAGCACTAATGGAGATGATATTAGCCTTGAGAACGATTCTGATTTTTGTAACAACAATCAAATTTCTTTGCATCAGCATGAGATAACAGCCATTTCACGTGAGGATGATGGTTTTGTGGGCTTGTCTAACATTAATACTCAAGATTTGGGTGATAATGATGCAATAGGGGTTGTGGATACAAGCCACAACAAGTCTGATTTTGTATATCAGACCTTGGAAGATGTGAATAAATAACAAAAATTCACTTATTGATGATAGGTTTCAAGATAGCTTTTGGATGTGCATGCATCTACTTTGGAAGAGGAAGTGTGCGGTGATAATGTCAAATCAGCAGCTTCAAACATGTCATTTGAGCCATTCCATGAGGTACATAACAACAGTACCTGTGTTGATGATGTGTGCAAAGTTGATGCCACACATGATGATGCTTACTAGTCAGTGAGTGATGGTGATTCAACTTCTTATCACAGTGTTGATTCCACATCAAAAAATTCGTGTGGAAATGATTTGTCACAGGGGTCTCCTCTCTTAGTAGGGCAATTGAAGGTGAATGAAGGCATGATTTCTATAGCCTTAGAACAATTTGATGTTGCTCGGCAGTTGTTGGCAAATTATTGTTGGAGTATTCCTAAAATTGATGAGCACTGTAATAGTGGACTTTCCCTTGTAGAGTTTCATGCACTTAGAGAAGCATTGGGGGTAATGAAAAATAATTGCCTACAGTTATTATCCGATAGAGATCATCTTCTCAAGTGGGATGGAATTTGTTATGATGTGTTAAAAGGGAAAAAGGAGGAGGTTGATGAGCTCACTTATGAGCTTGAGGTAACCATGGACTCGTTGAAGAGCACTCAAACGACCCTTCAAGAGTCTAAGTCATGGATTGATGAGCTTACCGTGGAGTTGAGCTCGGTGTGGTCTTCATCACCTATAGATATAGTTCAGATTTCTATGGCAGCAGTTGGTGATGAGCATACATCCACGGATTGTGATAATGTGTATAATGAGGATGTGGCAACATCCATTTCAATTACAGGTGCAAGTGACACAGATTGGATGAGTACTTTGGATGAGTTTAGCAGGGAACAATGTGTTACATCTAGTGTTCTTGAGGATAGTCCCATTTCAGGTGATGCAGAGAGTTGTGTGACTGATCTCAATGCTGTTCCATCTTTTTCACAGGAGGTATGTAGGTTGTCATCTAGTGGGGAGTTTAGTACTCATGTTGATTTGTTTCCCTCTCCTGGAAGCAAATCAGAGATTTCATCCCATGTAGCTGATTTTGGTCAACCACCTATTGAGCCACAGAGACGGAGGGATCAGCTGAAGGTCACTGAAGAGAAGGTTGATCAAACCTTATCTCGTTTTGATTATGTATGTCGAGTACCTTCTTTGGTTAGCAGAATTTCAAGAGAGATGGTATGGGGTCTCGACTGGTACTCCTATTTGCAGTTTGCGGTTTATCAGGAGCTCTTTGGAGGAAAATAAAATCAAAATACCTCCATTTGCTTCATGATAGAGATTTTTCTATTGGGTATGCAGAGAAGGTTGGCAGAGCACCTACCCAATTAGCTATTAAGGATCAGAGACATGAGCCATCTTTTGATTTGAGTGATGAGGAGTGTGTTCCCCGTGAGTATGACGGTCAACCATTGACGTAGGCAGGTGCTTTTTATCTTGACTGCATAGTGAGGAGTGCTCATCACTTCTACTTTACAATCTACCAGGCTAGTAAATAAATCATACTCAACAAAACAACAAGTAATAATAATTCAGAGATCAAAATTCACATTTCAATTGGCTTACTTGGAGCCCAACCATGGGATGATATATCTAACTCAAAAGTTCTTTAAATATCCTTGTTTGGTCTTAACAACTCTACGAACTCCAACAGAATAATTTGCTACTTCCTTTATCCACACCCCTATCATTATTTTGTTAGTCTTAACACGTATTTTGTTCTTATAAAGGTTATGCCCTCTAGCAAAAGGAACTGCTGCGATCCTTAAATGCACAACACATGATCCGCTGCCAATCAAATATGTTGAGACTAGGACTAAGGTAGGTGAATAAAATGCTGTCAGTCAAAATTTATAGCAGCGAGGGTAACTACCAACGTAACCCTCTATTAGAGTAGCCAGTGTTAAAAACTGTGACCAAGCTTGAATCGCTAGCAGAAAGGAAGTAATGCCCAAGTTAAAGATTCCTCTTGCCATGCTAGATTTGGAAGAGGGGTGGGTCCAATGTTAACTGCCCAGTAAAGATGGATCTTACCTAGCCAAAAAAAGGCAAGTGGATGGGTCCCAACAGATACAGTCAAAGTGGTTTGAAATAATATCATGTAGGTAAATGAGCTGGTCGGATCCACAATCTAGAGGTGGACCCCACATCAACAGTAATGCCCCACAAAAAAAAAGAAAAAAAAACAACCATAGCAAAGAAGAGGTGAGTCCTAATGAGACATGAGATTTAAAACAGTGATGAGGATTGAACCTCCAAGGGAATCCTAGTTGCCAAGTCAGCATGTGGACCCCACAATTGGCAGCAAAATTGACCCAACAAAAAAGGACAAAATGTTGATCATTGTTGTAGGGTGAGTAGGTGTAATAACTACCCCTTAAATTTTTTTGAAATTCTTGTTAGCTCAGTAATAAAAATTGCTAATCAACTTTCCTTTCCACTTTTTGATCACCAAGTTCCCAGTGTGGGCAAGGTGAGAGCATATAGTGTAAAGATTACAATAATATTTGCAATTAAAGCAGTTGAAAGTGAAACCACTTATTTAGTGGGGTTAGCTTGAGGCATTAACACTTCTTTAGTGGGTAAGCTTATACAATAAGGAAATGCAAACTAACTCTTCCACTTCTCAGTGGTAAGTGAATACAAGAAATAAGCAACTCTTCCACTTTTCAGTGGTGAGTGAGAAATGCCAGAGTCCACTGATGCAGTGGGGTGAGTACAAGAGCCACTTGTGCAGTGGGCTAAGTAGCTAACCAAAACAAGAGCCAAAAGTATCAAGAGCCACTTATGCAGTAGGGTAAGTAGCAAAACCAAACCAAGAGCCAGGTCACTGATGGTACTACCAATCAATGTTACAATATTAGCTCATTAATTTTTCCAATCCAAAATATGCATCAGCTGTTACAAAGAATATGAAATGAACTAATTGGAATCACCCCAAGATGTCACTAGATGGTGAAATAAGTTACTCAACTTAAAGTAGTATCATTATACCTCATTGAGGCCTGTGATTGGGTGCTGGAAAGAGTCTTCCTCACTATTTGACAACAAGGATTTGCTGCTAAAGGTCTGCAGATAAGGTCTAAAGGTTAGTGATGTTGACAAAAAGGCATTTTAGTCACCTACAGCAACAACTTCACTTCAGTCCATCATTTACAAGTTCTTTATGAAGGCACCCCAACTCCTCCTACAATCCCTGATCACTTACTCCTAGCAATGATGAAATCAAAGATGATTGTCAGACCTGATAACTGTCTAATCACACCTAGAATGGCACTAGCTGCATAGGGGTGATTAGTCAAATAATTCTTTAAGAAATTTTGTGCATTAAAAACTGATAAATATCACCTGCAAACTCTTTCACCAGCATAGTTTCCTTCGTAAGGATGATTTGCAGCCTCACAAAACCTTTGAAAACTCTGATTTAACACTTCCAATCACCTCCAGCAGTGGTACAGCCTGAATAAGGGCGATTTGATGCTAAAAATTCAGAAACTCATTTTTACTGCTTGCAAATCTTCCAACTTGGTCGCCTAGCAAAGGGAAAACAGTGGTTAAAAACCCAAAAGCAAATCTCAATTTCTCCAATCAGCATTAATCAAGTAGATGGTATGGCCTGCAGGGGAAAATAGTACGGCCAGCTACCAGAACTCTCAAAATGGACACACTTAACAGTCTGCAATGTAAAAGCAATCTTCAACAAGCATTTGCAATATTAGAACACTTCAAAATGTCCATTACAAGAAAACCAAATTGGAAACTCTGTAATTAGCACCAATTGTGATCCCTGAATGGAATCACTCCTCCGTCTAGCTAGGGAATATAGTGCAATTCCAAAACTAGAAAAAACACTTGAGAGATTTCGTCCTCAAAGATTCAAAGTACCCAAGCCATTTCTGCAGCACTTCATTATCAATTGTTCAGTGTCCTAACAATGAGCCCGAATGCCTCCTTTTATAAAGTTTTGAGAGGGAAAACTCCAATTGAAATAATTAATTAATTCACATTTCCTCACAAAATCATTTTACTTTAAAATAAAACCTTATTTTCATGTGCAACACCCTTATTTCTCCTAGGCATCCAACTTGGAGACCACTTTAACTTTTCGAAAAGTCATTACACTTAAGTTATAAAAAAATATTAATAAAACATATAAAAGTGAAATATTAAAATAATTTACTCCAAGTTACTAGAAATCTTGAAACACATTGGAATCTAGTTCTGACTGTGCCAACATGATATTGAGGCATTGGATGAGTGAATGAAAGCCAATTTGGTGACTTACTAAAAATAGATGTGCTATCCAAGAAGTTTGGAGAACACCCCAAAAGTCTGAAAACACTACGGAGAGTGTCATTCAGACCAGTGTCACCCATTGAGCTGATTGCCATAATTAGAAACCTTGCATCACCAAAATTGCATCCTCCAAGATTGGAGTTTCCCAACTCACCTTGCTTACAAAGAAACCTCGTAAACTCGCCAAAATTCACAAAAACAACATGGTGTAAAAATGAGGACATTACAATCCTCCATCCCCAAAGATTGTTTGTCCCCAAGCAATGCCAATTCATGCACTGATTGATCCCAAATAAGAATGAATGTGATGCCAAAAGCCCAAATAAGTCTAGGAGGTCTGTAGCTCCCTCTGTTTGGAGCATTGTGCTGCTGGGCACTTGCAAATGAAATATCTTGAGGTCCCCCTGTAAAAAGACCACCCAAT